>RYFJ01002320.1:0-229489 GCA_003991445.1 Oryza meyeriana var. granulata
ACACGAGAAGAGATTCACAGCAGCGTTGAAACCGAGCGATGATATGGTTCGGCTGCTAGACATCGGAGGTAGGAGATTTGCTTACTTCCAGTACAGGGTCTAAATTTGAGGTTCGTAGGCGTCCATCAATTTGACCTCGCATATTGCAAAGAAGATTAGATCAGTGGCCAATCGGCCTGAGCGATTTGGACTCGTTTCTCAGCCGGATAGCGATTGGACTATAGCACTTATACATCGATCTGAGACCCGATTGATAGATAAAAAAGATAACTGCGATAACTTGATAATATGTGAGTAATTACTAGCGATCTGTCTGATAGAGACATATTGCGTTCGGCGTCAAAACCGATATTAGTGTAATTCATAAATAAAAATCACGCATCGGTATATTTATAATAGATAACTTATCGCTAGCACTCCGATAAAAATTGCATCACATCCATCGCTTAACAAGGATAAATCTATTATTATTCAATCTAAGCTAGTCAACTTAACTGATGTGCAGCAGATAATAACATAAAAGAATCTCGATGAGCCGATAGATTTAATGCATCGTGATGTATAGTATAACTATTGGCTATACATCCGAGAAGACATTTGCATAAACGATCTATACCTACAGGAACATTTATCGGCTGCAGTTTAGTAGGTCGGACCTAACGGTGCAGTATCCAACGTGATAATTACATCCCAGTAAGCCGATAATATTGCCGGGATGTATTATATATTTCGGACTCTGAGATCAAACCAATCTGTGCAAGCATGGTAGAACATAACGATATTCGTGTAAGCCGATATGTGATCGACTAGATATCAGATAACCAGAATGTCCTAGCCGATCCGGTAAGCGAGGTAACAAGAATTTGCCTCCGCAGGAGATCGAACTTAACCGATGCATGCCGGCTCGAAGCCATCCGTCAAAAAGGGCGAGCCGCCGAAGTGATGTTTGTCTTTTGATGATTTATCTGGTTTGTGCATACGTTATACCCTGGTTGTACAGCTCTGATTCGGTATACTGAACAGTGTAGTCTTTGTAGCTATACTAAAGGAAATAACGAAGTCCGATCAGACCCGAGATAGGTTTCTAAATATTCTCTGCCTTAATTTAAAGATAAGATTTTAACTGCCGTCCCGTGGTCTTCACGATTCTTTCCCACTCGGCTCCTCTAGATTTTAACATCCGCGTAAATTGACTGTGATTTCTCTTTACCCGGAATTGATAAGACGTACCAATTTTGGCGTTGAACATACTATACACGTCCAGTACTATACTACATAATTTTTGCATTCAGAATAAATGTGCAAAGGTATATAGATTTTACCTAGCAGACAGAATCAGCAAACCGCAGGTTTCGCTGCTCGTTCAGTCCTCGCTCTAGCGTGCGTGCTCTCTTTTTGTCTATGAGTTTTGGGAAGGTATGACATTGTTTTGGAGTCTGGGAAGGGTTTTAAAGTACTGGATCTGGCTAAAAATCATCCTCCCTAGAGGGCGCAAAGGGGCGCCTGGCAAAAGACGTCTCTTGGAGGGCGATTTTTAAACGTACCGAGGTTGGTCAATATTATTTTGCTAATTTTGAAATATAAAATGTAGTTATGTTAAATATTTATTAAAAAATTAAAAATATAAAAAATTCTAACTAAGCTACACTGGCCCGATATCAAAGCCATTTCTTCAATAGACATTGCTCTAACATTGAGCATTTAATGGCCTCTTCATCGAGATGAACTTGAGGGAATAAGATTATGGTTATGTTCACTGCACTATAAAATGGAGCATGTTTTGGGTCTCATTATTATATATCTAATGGCTTTTTTGGAACACATAATTTTATAAGAATCAGTTCGTTTCACATGAATTAGAAAAAAAATCATATATCTAGAGGCTTTTTTCCAACAAATGAATTTTATAGAAATCAATTCATTTCCACATTATAAAAAAATAATGCAGTCTAAAGGCACCGAAGAGTCAAAACCATTCGCATTCCATTGTATTCCTACACCACATAAACTTTACAAGAATTTCATAGTAATTAGTTAAATTCTTGTAAAATTCCTCAATTTCAAAGGAGGCATGCACATCTCATATTTTAAACGAATGGGATGGACTATCAAGCTGTCGACCCAATAGTTTACATAACAATCGCTCCAATTTTTTTAAGCCTGTGGAGACAATGTTTCGATGTAGACAAGTGGTCAACATAAAAGAATATATACCTTGGAAAAATACCATCTAAAATCCCCATGCAAAAAGAAGGCCTTTTGTTCTTTGGCCTAACTTCCATAATATTTTGCATTTAGCTTTTATAATTGCTTGGTCTCCACTTGACAAAAATTCCCTGTTTCAAGGGGAGACAAACTTGGGCAGCTCAGCTAGCCAGCATGGAACTAAAAAGAATTAAAGGAGCAGGGCATGCAATTAATAATCTTTCTATCTGTATTCAATGTACCTTAACAACCTAGCATCAGTGCTTCTTCGTGCCTCCAAGGTTGTACAACAGAAGGGAAACAGTACAAAGTATGTACAGCATTAATACATAGATTGAACGATCCACAAGACATCAGTAGCATGCAATCTGTTATGAACTAACGAAATAGGTTTTCCATCTCTGTCATGCCACATATATTGTCTTGCACATGTGTTAAAAAGGAACACACTTGTGGTGTGTATATATGATATACGTATCTTATGAGTGGGTAAGTGTGATATGCGTATGTGAAAGAATTTTAAAAATGGTAACCAAAAACTTCTCCCCATCAGTTTTGTTGATAACCGTGATAACCAATGAAATTCAACAAAATTTACCCAAAAATTAAATTCTAGTTTAAACTTGTTTAACTTTGCCAGTTCATCAAGCGGTTTCTAAGTGTGGATCGGCTCGGTAATGCCGTTAACTGGGATAACCGAGCGGTTTATAGATTGCATTTTGAAACCCCTAGGCGTCATGATTTGTGAGTGTATGCATTCTATTTCATAATCAAAGAAAATGAGTGAAGGTGTTGAAAAAGGAAGAAATAGATATAAAGGAAATGAGTGCTGGTGTTGAAAAGGTAGAAATACGAAAAAAAAGAATGGGGCAACATGACAGAATTATCAATATACCATTAGTGTTAAATCCTTTTTGAAGGATTTTTTTTTTTTTAAATTCGCCCCAGAATTGTTTGTCTAAAATGTAGCCTCAAATTATGAACGGATTACGACCAAATGATGCCACGAGTACATACACCATCGATGCCTTGTGAATTGAGTACCAGTCTCTTCATATGCATTGACATCACCAATAATTTCCATGCGCAAAAGAAAACTTTTATTGTTAGGCCTAACCTCTAGAAAGGAGGAATAATTTCTTCTCCTTTTGTGGAGAGCATGCAAAAGATGCCATCATGTTTTTAGCCTACCAGGTTGCTCAATGGTCTTGCCAAAAAATCATTGTAATCATGATGGTTAGTGGATGTCATTTACAAGCACAAATGATAATTAGCCACACAAGGAATCGATTCAGCTGCAAAGACGATGAATGGTCACAGAAAGGGAGAAGGAAAAGAGGAATCAAATTATGGGTTATGAGGACGTAGCTACCAATCACTTAATCACAGAGCAATGGAAAGAGAAAATGTTAATTAAGAGAGAAGGGCATGATTACATCAGCATCATGCTAACCAGGGGAAGCCTTTCATCAGTTCCAAGGACAAAGACACCCTTAATGTCAGTAGACTTAAGACAATCCGTAACCTTAATTAGAGTAATTAATTGGCTGGCTGTGACTGTTTGGATCAAATCAAGGTAGGGAAAGGAACAGAGCACAAAGATTCACCGGCTCAACAGCCGAGAAATTCACTATGTCCATCCACAAAATGCTAGGTGCACCGGAGATGTTTGAATTTTTGAGACCCTGTGAGTATAAATGTATATGTGGCTACTCATGCAGTCACCCAGCCAGGAGAACCTATCCGATAATACCGGAGATTCGCTTTATGGCTTAACAACTATTGATGCTCTTTTTAGCTAGGTTGATAGTGATAAGAAGGGGCTTGTCTTTTTTTCCTTTCATATGATAAATAAATAAAAATCTCTTAAATAAAATTATCGTGAAGTTAAGACTTTATAATATTTTCTATAGGGGGTGCTAAGATACTACCATAGAGCTAGGGTTTTAATTATACAAAATATAGGGATATTTTAAGACATGAAAATTTTATATGATTTAGTTCGACTCTTTTAAAAATCATCTAAAATTCCTTCATTAGAAAGAAAATCTTAGGAATGAAAAGTCTTCTGACTTAAATCAATCTGTTAAAATGGTCATTGTCTTTGCTATAACCGATATTTCATGATGTGATTCGATTTCTCGACTAGGCAACATGTTTATCGCCATCACTTTAGTATGTGCAAAGGGAATCTAATTCCACAACAGATAAGTTGAACAAAAATTACATACTTAGATTCCAAATTTCACAATAATAAATACATATAAACATACAACGTTCACGAGACAAATCTAATTGTCCCTTTCTTTAAAGAGTTCTTCTAATCTAAGTAGGATTTATCAAACTGACTGACACATTTTATCTTATTTACATTCAAATAACCGTAGCAGATGACAATTAAAAATAACTCTAACCACAACTAACCTACCATCGCCATCTGCAAAAACAAACAACAAGAAGGCCTTAAACCACACCTAAAATCAACATGGTTACACCAGGTGACCAGCAACACACTGTAGGGGCTTCAATGGTTCAATGTACAATCCCATGTGTTGTCATATAGCCTCCTCAAGCACAAACAGTGACCCCTGATGTGGGGCCCATCCCACAGTGGAATTCGACCCCATGCGTTGAGCTTGAGCACAACGCCCTCTTTTCCTCCCTCCAACCACCTTTCCCTCCCCTCTCTCTCCTCCAGTCCACTCCCCTCCCTGCTCTCTCTAAAACTCCCCTCCCCTCCCCCACCGGGAAGAGGGAGAGAGAGAGAGCTGGGTGTGAGTGACAGTGTGAGGCTGTGAGCTAGGCGGCAGCTGCAGCAGCCACAGCTCCTGTCTCCTCTTCCTCCACACAAAGAAAAGGAGAGACGCGGGGCGGCGAGGGGTTGGGGCTTGGTGGTGGTCACCGGAGTGAGTGAGCACATCGGCGGCTGCAGCGCCAAGAAACGCCCACGCCGGCCGCCGGTGATGCCGCCGGATGCCGGATGCCGCCGCGTCTTCTTGGCCTGCGTTCTTGGCGCCGCCGCGTGGTTCTTTGTCGTGGCCGCCGGCGCGGATGGGGACGGGGACGCAATGCGGGAGCTGCGGCGGGCGCTGGCGCCGCCGGACTGGGGCGCGGACAACCACTGCGCGTGGCGGGGCGTCACGTGCGCGGGCGGTGGCGCGGTCGTGGCGATCGACCTCCCGCGGCGGGGCCTGAGGGGGGACTTCTCGGCGGTGGCGGGGCTGCGCGCGCTGTCGCGGTTGGACCTGTCGTTCAACGCGCTCCGGGGCGTCGTCCCCGGCGAGGCGCTGGGGGGGCTCGGCCGCCTCGAGTTCCTCGACCTGTCGATGAACAAGCTGTCCGGCCCCGTTCCGGCCTCCCTCGCCGGCGCCGTCGGGCTCAGGTTCCTCAACCTCTCCAACAACGCGCTCTCCGGCGGCATCCCGGACGAGCTCAGGGCCCTCCGGGGCCTCCAGGAGCTCCAGGTTTCCGGCAACAACCTCACCGGCGGCATCCCCGGATGGCTCGCCGGGCTCCCCGGCCTCCGCGTGCTGTCCGCCTACGAGAACGCCCTCTCCGGCCCGATCCCCCCCGGGCTAGGGCTCTCCTCCAAGCTCCAGGTGCTCAACCTCCACTCCAATGCCCTCGAGGGTAGCATCCCGAGCAGCCTCTTCGAGCTCGGCAACCTTCAGGTCCTCATCCTCACCGTGAACCGGCTCAACGGCAGCATCCCGGACAGCATCGGCCGATGCGCCGGCCTCTCTAACGTGCGCATCGGCAACAACCGCCTCGCCGGCGCAATCCCCGCGTCGATTGGTGATGCCACAAGCTTGACCTACTTCGAGGCCGACAGCAACGAGCTCACCGGCGGGATACCCGCGCAGTTCGCGCAGTGCGCTAACCTGACGCTGCTCAATTTGGCCTACAACCGTCTCGCCGGCGAGGTTCCTGACGTGCTTGGGGACCTCAGGAATCTGCAGGAGCTCATCGTTTCGAGCAACGGCCTCTCCGGCGAGTTCCCGAGGTCGATCCTGAGGTGCCGCAACCTGAGCAAGCTCGACTTGAGCTACAACGCGTTCCGTGGCGGCTTACCAGAGAGCATCTGTAACGGGTCGAGGATGCAGTTTCTTTTGCTCGATCACAATGAGTTCTCCGGTGGCATTCCGGTCAGCATCGGTGGCTGTGGCCGGCTGCTTGAGCTGCAACTTGGCAACAACAATCTTACTGGTGAGATACCACCTGAAATTGGCAGGGTCAAGAGCTTGCAGATTGCTCTGAATCTTAGCTTCAACCACCTTGTCGGGCCACTACCCCGTGAACTTGGGCGGCTTGATAAGCTTGTAGCGCTGGACTTGTCAAGCAATGAGATATCCGGTGAGATACCAGGTGATATGAGAGGGATGCTGAGCTTGATTGAGGTCAATTTATCAAACAACCAGCTAAGTGGCGCCATCCCTGTGTTTGCTCCATTCCAGAAGAGCACAGCGTCCAGCTTTTCCGGCAATACTAAGCTGTGTGGCAACCCGCTAGTTGTAGACTGCGGGCCAATTTATGGATCCAACTATGGAATGGACCACAGGAAGATATCTTACAGGGTGGCTTTGGCAGTTGTGGGGTCCTGCGTGCTCATCTTCTCTGTGGTGTCATTGGTGGTGGCGTTGTTCATGTGGCGTGAGAGGCAGGAGAAGGAGGCTGAAGCGAAGATGGCTGAGGCGGGGAAGGTTGTAGTGGCAGCGCCACAGGTCATGGCCTCAAACATGTTCATCGAAAGCTTGCAGCAAGCTATTGACTTCCAGAGTTGCGTCACGGCAACATTCAAGGATGCCAATGTAGTGAGTAATGGGACATTCAGCACAACCTACAAGGCCGTCATGCCGTCTGGTATGGTAGTCTGTGTCAAGAAGCTGAAGTCAGTTGATCGTGCGGTTATCCATCACCAGACAAAGATGATTCGGGAGCTCGAGTGCCTTTCACACATCAACCACCCAAACCTTGTACGTCCCATTGGGTATGTCATCTATGAGGATGTCGCATTGCTGCTGCACCATCACATGCCGAATGGAACCTTGCTTCAGCTGCTGCACAATGTCGACAACACTGATGATGACAACCAGAAGCCCGACTGGCCAAGGCTGTTGTCGATTGCTATTGATGTTGCTGAAGGGTTGGCGTTCCTCCACCATGTCGCCACCATTCACCTGGACATCTCTTCGGGGAACGTCTTCCTTGACTCTCACTACAATGCACTTCTTGGTGAAGTGGAAATCTCCAAGCTTCTGGACCCTTCGAAGGGCACTGCTAGCATCAGTGCAGTTGCTGGCTCGTTTGGTTACATACCTCCAGGTCTGAGTCTGAACTTTGTTCCACATCTGGCCACTAAACGAGTTCTTTTTGTTCATAAACATAACAATGTGGTGTTGTTGCAATTGTTTGTTTTCAGAGTATGCCTACACAATGCAAGTGACAGTGCCAGGCAATGTGTACAGCTTCGGAGTGGTGCTACTGGAGATCCTAACGTCAAAGCTGCCGGTGGATGAAGAGTTTGGGGAGGGTGTGGACCTTGTCAAGTGGGTGCACTCTGCCCCTGCGAGGGGTGAGACACCGGAGCAGATCATGGACCCAAAGCTGAGCACCGTGTCATTCGCGTGGCGCAGGCAGATGCTCGCTGTGCTCAAGGTCGCAATGCTGTGCACCGAGCGAGCCCCTGCAAAGCGGCCCAAGATGCAGAAGGTGGTGGAGATGCTGCAAGAGGCCAAGAACAGCTGAGGACCTGGGGACAGCATATCATCACCCCTTAAGAGTGAAATCGGAAGTGTAAACAGCAATTCCGGGCCACGAATTTTTGTCGATCAATTGATCCTGGTATAGAAATCCAGTGATGTCTTCTTCAGTGTATATAATGTCCATTTGGTATCTATCCCAACCAAGCAGCCATGTCATAGATTTGAGCACAGTGATTGCTGTACTGCTTGCAACTTGCAGAGGTGGAGAATGTTTGGTGGTACATATCTGGTTGGAACCTTAAAAATTCAGGCAACCTGTTCTACCATTCCATGCTGATTTTGGTGAGGTTGTTGTGCTGCTTGTGCACCTAGGGCCTATCTTTCTCTCACATTCTTCCAGATAGGGTGGTCTCCTCTTCTGTAAAGTTTCTCACTATCAATGCCTGTGAATTCATGGCCCATTTGGGTGTGGCCCTGATGATGAGTGATCTACTGATCAACTATATGTTTGTACGGCTGCTACATCCAATGGTCCCTTTCGTGACAGCTTGGACTGAAACTTTTGGACGAAACAATGACGAATGCTGGCCTGCATGATTGGAGAAATCTGACAACAATGCACTTGTGAATTCAGCAATGTTTGACAAACATTCTTACATGCTAGTTGGTGAGACCTGAAGCTAGCGATGATCACTAGTAATCAGCAGCTGGTCTGAGAGGATGACGAATCACAATGGTCAATTTACATTGACCACTGTAGTAGTAGTATTAATAATTACTCTTTTTTTTCTAAAATATAGTTATTTGTAGAATTTAATATTTGTTATAAAATGTAGTTATTTCTAACTTTTTTATGCTATTATGCTTATTATATTCCTACAAACCACCCTACACCTATCAACCATCCTACTTCAAGTCATCTTTGCAGGCAATGTAATCTTTTTACATTGTTCCTTAATCCCTCTAAAACAAACTAGAAATAGTTACATTTTAGAACGAAGGGAATAGCAATTACTTTCTACATCCCATAATATAAGGGATTTTATCCTTTCAGTTTGTCCCAAAATCAAAAAACTTTGTGATCATAAGGTAGCACTTTATTTTTTACCTATCAACTTTTATGTTAGTTTATTCTCTACCTACTAAGTTTTATACTATTTTATTCTCCGCCTAGCATTTTTTTTACTAATTTATTATCCTAACTATCAACTTTGTTTCATGATTTATCCTTTTGTTATTTCTTTACTCTTTAAAAATTAATATAATTTCTTATGTTATGGGATGGAGGAAGTAATTACTAAGTTTTTTTTTAACCAAATGAAGTCCTAATTGGTAGTGTACGATAAGGGTGTGGCCATGAAAGCAACGACAGATTCTGCCTGTCAAAATCGCGTCGGTCAATGTTTCATGCCGGGTTTCTTTTTTGGATCGATTCTTCTCCCATTGGCGGACAAAGCGACCGCGACTTTCTGCGGCAGCGATGATTGTGGGGCGTCCCTTCGATTTGAAATGTGGGGATTTCCTGTGGATTTGCTTGGGATGAAGGAAATCAGTGCTGTCTAGATTTATAGTTTAAAAGACATTTTTTAGAGATGGAGCTACTAATTTGGTATCCAAAGAGTTATGCAGGAATTTTGGTGGAAATTTATGGAAGTCCTATGAAATTTTTCATTCGAAAAGATCCTTTGCTACACAAAATTTATATCTGAAATGAAGTTATAGGAATTTAATAAGGGCTATTTTGAAACACAAAATTGAGAAAACGTAGGAATAGAAAAAACGCAGAATTTTAATAGAAATGTAAGTGCAAAACAAAGAATTATAAAACATAGGAAAAATACAGAAACGATGGTTTGAATAGACCGTAGGAAAGACATACAATTGAATGAGAGTGATAGACTCAAAGAAAATTTTTCAAGAGTTTAGAGCTCTTGTTAACTCCTCTCTAAAATCTATAAATATTGAGCCATTTCATAAAAATATCATAGGATTGGTAAATTCTAACCCTTTGTTTCAAAGGATCATACAGAAAAAATCCTATAAAATTTGAACCCTACCAAATTCCTGTATAATACCTTAGATTCCGGGGGGGGGGGGGGGGGGGGAGGGCAAACTTCTTTTTGAGAATCTATGCTAGATGACAAAACCAACTCCCTTTTATGTGTTTTTTTTAAGCTCCTAGGCCCGAACAGTGGCTCATTTGTACCGTAGGTGCGTAGCCAATTTGGCTGGTACATTTTGCACATGCATGAGCCCCTGTTGTTCGTGATATACATGAGCATCGCAGTTTCATCCGTTCATACATTGGATCGTTCACACCATCGCAGAGGTGATTCAAGGAGATCACTGCAGCAAAAGTGGGGGTTGATATTCCATGCAGTCCTTAATATGTACCCCTCCAATTACAAATATATGACGTTTAAGATAAAATTTGGTCAAACTTTTTAAACTTTGACCATCAATTTTTAAGACAAATTTAAACATGTCATTTCTTTTATTTTTAAACTAAGCATTTGATGATCAAATTTTAAAAGTTTGACCAGATCCTACTCTAAACATCAAATATTTTTTTACTGAATGGAGTAGGATTCATCATCTCATATTCATATAATTTAGCATCAAACGAAATACTTCTTTTTAATCTAGGTAGTGTCGAAACTAATTCAAACATTGACTACCAAAGTTTACAGTGCATCAAACCATATTCACCATGCACACTGCCAGTGGCGGAGGACTCAGTAGGGCGAGTGTTGGCACGCGCCATACCTCGCTCCGGCTGTGAGTCCCCCCTTCCTCAATGGCACACCCACCTTCTCTCCGGTTCGAGCTCATGTGTAGGTCCACAGAGCCGCTGCCGAGACACGCGACGACGCGAGAGAAAGACAACTTGGTCCAAGGAGCTTGTTGTGTCTTCGTCATCTGACCTTGTTTTGTCGGATCTGGTCCAACGAGAGTGGGTTGGAAAACTTTTACTAGAATCTTCTTGGGGTGGGCGCATTAGGTTGTCAACCTCCTCCAAGAACACCTTGCACTCGGCTAGGGTATGAGAACTTGTCCTATGAATCGGACACCATTGCTTTCAAGCCGAGATCTTCTTATCAGATCTGGTTGCAGTTTTTCTGATCTTGGGCTTCGGCACCGGCTTCGTGAGGAAAATTGGTAACTTCAGTGGCATCGATGGTGCCGGGAAGGTGATGGATCCAACTTGAAGGAAGGTGACTGCCAGTCGGTTATGATCTTCCGGGCCAAATCTATCATAAAATCCTTCGTCGAAAAAACCGCTCCTTGAAGACATCTCGATGAATCATTCGAAATACTAGGCCCCTACCGGCGTGCTAACTGTCGTGGGGTTAGATTCTGACTAGAGTATTTTTGGACGTAGGAGTCATCTAGTACCAAGGTATTCATCGATATGTAAAAAGTAAAGCGGGACATGAGATTATACTGGTTCAAGCCCTCGGATTGGGTAATAGCCCTACTCCAATTTATATGTACTGGGTAGGATTTTCACTAAGTACAAGGATCTGTATGGAGTGGCTACTGATGGCAACGCGGTGCCCGATCTTCCGTTAGGTAAAGGTAATTATCGATTTGGTAGAGAATCGACACTCACGATCCGGCTTCTGATCACCAAGACCCAAACCCTGCAATCGCAGTACCACGTCTCCTCTCGTTATCAACCGTGCGCTGCCCGGTTGATCTCGCCACGAAGGCTAATCCCTACATGCGAATCGAAGAACACAAGTAAGAATAAGAAAGATTACAACTCAATTGCAGATGAATGATTATACTCTCAAGTTAGGGTCTCACAAACCGATAAACGGCGAAACTGTTCAAGGACAGAATAATCTAAGCAAAACCCATCTCTAAACAACGACGGCTACTGTATATATATATATATGTTGGGACGTCCTAGGGTTATTCTTAGGGCGCACACCACTTGGGTTTAGCCCACGACACCGTTACAAGGCCCAAGGCCCAAAACAGACTCGGACTGAAAGAGGTACGTGTCTTGTTTTGATGATTCCGGACAGCTCAGGAGGAATTTTGATATGGGACCAAAACCATCTGAAAGTAGACTCCATAAGCTTTCCAAAAAGTACTCATGGGCCCCGAAAGTCCTTCTAGATCAGCGGCTAGGTCCGTTTGAAATTGATGCTGTCAGGAGGCCCGAATCCGAATCCAAAACGTGCAGAACTTCATCTCTTGCCTTCTATGGACCAAAAAGTGACGTGGTGATGTAGGAGTAGACTTGGGTAAGGTCTTGGTTTGGTCTCCAATCAACTTCTTTTATCATCCATATGTTTCTTGCGCTCGGTCTTTTTTCCTTCACCCAAGCAAGTATCTCTACAAACGAGAACACACAAAACTCATAGTGCAGTAACGGCTGTTCAAATATATAACACATAAATCTTATATAAAAAGCATGCACCTTTGGTTGATGAATATATAAGGTAGCTATGTTCATATCTGAGCTAGTGATGTCCTCATCATCCTCCCCTTTTTGATTTGAAACCGTCCACGGTTTCACCTTGTCATTAAGCTTGATAAATATATCTTTATCTTTCACAACATTGGGTGAAGTAGTGTTGTGCATATGGTTGGATTCTGAAATTTTTAAACACGGAGAACACTTTGTAGTGTTGTGCAGCTCACAATACTTCCCTTCTTGCAAACCAACCTGCAACTCATTTAAACAACTAGAGGAACTAGGTAGAGAATTATTTATACTCATGCGGTACTCTAGACAAGACATATCATTATGAAAAGAAGATATATTAAAATTTGAACAAATATATACTCTATGCATATTATATTCTTCTTTATTATCATAATTGCCAATAATATAAAAAATCACATAAGAAGGACATGGCAAATCAGATGTAGTAAATAATTTCTTCTCTAAACAATTTAGTGGACAAAGATCATCAAATTGAATATAGCCCCAAGTATTTAAAGAAGATAGCAATCTAAACTCTTCATTCTCGCTAGCAAAGTGAACAACATGTCTAAAATCAGCACATAATGGTTTAACAACATTACTAACATGGTCATTCACTAGTTGTGGCATGGATATAAGTGAAGCATTGCACAACTCTTCTGTATCACAAGAAATAGGAACCAAATCATCTTTCAGAATTTCTGCAAAAGTCATTGGTAGCAACTCCATCTTCTTATCATTGTGTGTGAAGGTGTAAGTGTTAGTGCTACCATGGTGCAACACATCTCTATCATATTCCCAAGGCCTACCCAACAATAAAGAACATGCTTGCATAAGCACAACATCAAAATTTGCACTATCATGGTAATTTCCAACGGAAAATTTCACTCGCACAACTCTACTCACCTTCAACTTACCACAAGAGTTGAACCATTGGATGGAGTAAGGCCGTGGATGTGGTTGTGTAGTCAAACCTAGCTTGTCAACCAAATCTGAACTAGCAAGGTTGCTATAGCTTCCTCTATCAATGACAACACGGCATGCTCTATTGTGAACCACGAACCTTGATTGGAACAAATTGTGGCACTGATTTTGCTCTGCCTTCTCCATTTGAGCACTTAGCACCCGTTGTGCTACAATGCTCAAGTACTTGCTTGAATCTTCTGCACCTATGTGCTCCACTTCCTCAACGCTCTCGTCTTCGTCACCTGCATTGTTAGTGCCATATGCTAATTCATCATCCACATCACTAGCACTAGTGTACTCACCATCATCTGTAGCAATGAGGACTCTCCGGTTCGGGCAATCACGTTGCACATGCCCCATCCCTTTGCACTTGAAGCACTGGATATCTCTTGTTCGCCCCGTGGAAGCAACCGATGATGCACTTTTTGTGGGTGCCTGCGAACGAACAGATTTACTCACCTCGGTAGCACGGGATGTTGGCGCCGATGCCTCTGATCGCGCCCGATTGGTGGAGGGTGTAGCAGTCCAGCCAGTGGTGGAGGTACTTTTTCTGGACCCAAAGGGAGGCCTCGAAGTAGACGTGCTTCCCCAATTGTTCCTTCTCAATGGCTGCCTTCCCTGCAATTCCTGTTCAGCTAATATAGCTAGATGGAACAATCGGTTAAGAGAATTGTATTCCTTATATTGAATAATGTCCTGAATGTCACGTCTCAACCCCCCATAAAATCGAGCCATCTTATCCTCCTCGTCCTCTTCTACCTCACAACGCAACATTCCTATTTGTAGCTCCTGAAAGTAATCTTCTACAGATTTTTCTCCTTGGTCTAAGCGTTGCAACTTATTTCTCAAATCACGTTTGAAGGAAGGAGGAATAAATCTACTCCGCATTGCTCGCTTCAACCTTGCCCATGTGTCAGTTCTAAACCAGTTTTAACTAGTTCATTCCACCAGATAATAGCAAAGTCCTTGAACTCACTAGTTGCTTGCCTAACCCTATGAACTTCAGGAACTAGATGGGAATTAAAATTTTGCTCTACGGTCATCTCCCAATCCAAATAAGCTTCAGGGTCATATTTTCCAGAAAATGACGGCAAAGTAAATTTAACTTTAGCAAAAGGATCATCGTTACCTCGCCCTTGGTGGCGGTTACCTCCCATACCTCACATACCTCGCCGGTTGAATCGCAGCCGTTGTCGTAGGCGCTCTTCACGAAGTGTATCACGTGCGTCGCTATTGTCGGCTTCCTCTTCTTCATTATCTCCGTCATCGTCAACAAGTGGTGGTGTTGGCTGACGGTTTGCTACCAGTTGTTCGACGCGGTTAGTGAGGGTGGTAATGCTCCCCACGATAGCCTGGAGGTCTTCCCGCGTAGCATTCACGACAGCTACATTCTCCTCAATCTTCTGATCCAGCTTAACGATCTCCTCTTTTGAAGCACAATCAGCGAAATCATTCACCTCACCTGCCATGGTTAGTAGAAAATAGGAAACAAACAGTAGAAAAGTGTTATCCCTATCAACTACTACTCTGCAAGGATAGTGGACACTCGCAAATGGAAGCACCTTACCGAGCTCTTACAAGGTTCTGAGACTAGCGAGCAAAGGATGGTACAATCGGTGGTTGGTTCGTGATACCTTGAGGGCGTGATCCAGCGATTGCAAGGGTCGAGACCGTGCTGACCAGAAGTATATATGTGGAGCTTGGGAGGCCAAAAATGTTAGTGGTACACAATTCAATAACAGATAGTAATGCTGAAAAAATGTCCCAAGCACTGTCCTAGTTGCTGGCCTAAACGAGTTCTAAACCAGATGTGATAAAACAAGGGCGACAAACAAGTATGAAAGGACAGCAGCAAAGAAATAAGGACAAGGTAAGAACACAGCACAAAACAGCACACAGATGGCTCCCTGGTGTGTCCAATGTGCTCATCTCCTTTTTTTTTCTTTTTTTCTCTTTCACACCCTTTTTTTTTATTTTTTTTCTTTTATTTTTCTGATATTTTTTTTTCAACTAGGAGCACAGGAACAGCAACCTCAGGAAGGTGGCAACTCAGTCTAGTATAAGGTGTGAACTGTGGAAATACACGAGCGTGCTTTAAAAAGCGTGCTAGAACTTCGGAGTGCGAAAACCCAATCTTCTGGCCTGAATTTTGCAAAACGGATTTCGGCGAACCCGATGAAGTGGGAGGTAGCAGATGGGAAATTTTTCATAGATGTCCGTAGACTATTTATTTGCCTGATTCCGACTCCGTATGAGAAAGTTATGGTTGTTTCAAGGAAGGTCCTCCGTATCAGTGTTTTGGTGGAGGCTGAAACAGAAACAGGTAGTGAAACCGGGGATGATATGGTGGCGGTGGCTACTGGAGAGGTGGATGGCGATGTAGGGTGATCAAGGACGTGATATATGACACTAAAAAAAGAACACACAAAGACCAACACTTGCACCAGATAGTTAGTATATGGGAAAACAGAGACAATGGTGGTGGTGGGTAGGGTTTGTAGGGGTGCGGTGGATGGATCACGAACTGAACTCAAACACAATCTAAGCCAGCAACCGAACTCGACCTAGGACACCAACTCAACACTACGGACTCTGAAACAGAATTATGCAAAAGACTAAACACGGTTGTAGGACAGCGGAAAAACCTACGACTACTAATTTTCTTCTTTTTTTTTCGTGGCTTCTCCGGACTCTAGGAATAGAAAAAACAAATATTGAACAGGATGGAAAAGATATACCTAACGGGCAACCTTCGCTCTGATACCACTTGATGGTAACAGGGTGCCCGATCTTCCGTTAGGTAAAGATAACTATCGATTTGGTGGAGAATCGACACTCACGATCCGGCTTCTGATCACCAAGACCCGAACCCTGCAATCGCAGTACCACGTCTCCTCTCGTTATCAACCGTGCGCTGCCCGGTTGACCTCACCACGAAAGCTAATCCCTGTATACGAATCGAAGAACACAAGCAAGAACAAGAAAGATTGCAACTCAATTGCAGATGAATGATTATACTCTCGAGTTGGGGTCTCACAAACCGATAAACGGCGAAACTGTTCAATGACAGAATAATCTAAGCAAAACCCACCTCTAAACAACGACGGCTACTGTATATATATATGTTGGGACGTCCTAGGGTTATCCCTAGGGCGCACACCACTTGGGTTTAGCCCACGACACCGTTACAAGGCCCAAGGCCCAAAACAGACTCGGACTGAAAAAGGTACGTGTCTTGTTTCGATGATCCAGACAGCTCAGGAGGAATTTTGATGTGGAACCAAAACCATCTGAAAGTAGACTCCATAAGCTTTCCAACAAGTACTCATGGGCCCGAAAGTCCTTCTAGATCAGCGGCTAGGTCCGTTTGAAATTGATGCTGTCAGGAGGCCCGAATCCGAATCCAAAACGTGCAGAACTTCATCTCTTGCCTTCTATGGACCAAAAAGTGACGTGATGATGTAGGAGTAGACTTGGATAAGGTCTTGGTTTGGTCTCCAATCAACTTTTTTTATCATCCATATGTTTCTTGCGCTCGGTCTTTTTCCCTTCACCCAAGCAAGTATCTCTGCAAACGAGAACACACAAAACTCATAGTGCAGTACGACTGTTCAAATATATAACACATAAATCTTATATAGAAAGCATGCACCTTTGGTTGATGAATATATAAGGTAGCTATGTTCATATCTGAGCTAGTGATGTCCTCATCACTACCAAACCTACCAACTATAGACGATGGGATGCAGTAGTCAGCGATTTGGCTGAAAGCTTCCTCTGGCATGGTGTTTTTGGCCTTGTAGGCTTATAATTCGATGCCATCCTTTTCTGGGAGGCATTGTTTTTATACCGGTAGGTGACCCCTTCTCCAAGTAGAACTTGGATACTCCCGAATAAGATACGAGCATAGCAAACCTTATCGTAACCAAGTCGGACTATGGAGTCCTTACTAGTCTCAAGCATGTTTCCTTCTTTATCCATGACTTTATCTATATTTAGTCTTCACCTTCATATCTTATTAGGTATGCGGTATTTTCAGTGACGTATGTCCATACATACAGGGTATGTCATATCTAGCACATTGACAATGAGCCCCTCTTACAGACCATTCTTAAGTGCTTATTTTGTAGCTTAAATAAGCCGCACGTAAAACGGAAAATATCATTAGCGCGTGATTAATTAAGCATTTACTATTAAAAACTTGAAAAATGGATCTATTTGCTTTTTAGAGCTACTTTCATATAGAAAATTTTTAAAAAAAACACACCGTTGATCGTTTTGGGAAGCGTGCGCACGGAAAACGAGAGAAAAAGCCAACGCAAAGAAGTGCTGCCGAACACCCTGTTAGTAGTACAGTTTTCCAATGACTCAAAATTAAAAAAGCAAAAATAAATTAAATCGGCTCAAATCTTCTAGCCGCTTTTCTTCTTTTATGGGGGTCAATGTGCATCAATTAGATCAACATATGGACTAAACCTATACTTATTCT
The DNA here is from genome assembly GCA_003991445.1 of Oryza meyeriana var. granulata. Classification (NCBI taxonomy): domain Eukaryota; kingdom Viridiplantae; phylum Streptophyta; class Magnoliopsida; order Poales; family Poaceae; genus Oryza; species Oryza meyeriana. The sequence goes on from RYFJ01002320.1 coordinate 17,804, forward strand.
TGATAAAATCATTAGTCCCCCTAATTATCTAATCATCCATAGTCCAAAACCCACTTGAGGTCTTTAGTGGCGAGCCGAACCAGGCAGGGGTGTAGCCGTGCAGGCGCTGGCAGCAGGCCGGTAGGCTGCGCAGCCACAAACGGTGCGCTAGAGCTGGTTCGTGACGGCGGTGCTGCAGGCTCCATGTGCATCTTCGGTGAGCAATACACCCCCTTCCCCACCTTTTTCTCGCCAAATCATGCGAACAATGCGTGCATAGTGTCTATGAATGTAAGATCAATTTTTAGGTTTCCTGCCTGAAATGATAAGAGAAGCTTTAAAAAAATTGGTTTAAGCCATATGATTGGTTGGAGTATAGCTTGCAACTTGATAGGGCTCCATGAGCCACACCTCTTTTTTTTTTCCGTCCTCTGTCACTGGACACTGCATGTGATTGAAAAATAATTTAGCGTGTAGTATGTTTACCCTCAGTCTAGGAATCAATCCTTAGCCATGAAACCATATATTTGACATCCATAACCATCAAAACCAATTAAATTAACTCCCTAAAAGAAGTTTAACCTTTTGTTTTGCAAAGTTGACACCCAATCGTATGTTTTTCCATGAATAATACCTTTGATAACCTCAAATAACAAAAAAGAAAAATTAGGACTACTTGTGGTGTTAAAACCATGAAAACAACATTAAAGGGTTCCCTTCGGTGATTATTTTAACACCTTTTAACCTGCATTGATAGTTGAGGGATGTAAAATATGCTCAATTTCATAGTTGAGTGTAGACTTAAAAGTATAGTATGAGGATTCAGAAGCATGAATCTTGGAACAACTCGGTACCTACCATCCAAAGTTGAAGGTGGCGCATTTGTTGTGGGTGTTTGTGGTGTGTATGTGTGTTTGTATATGTGCAAATCTATGTATACTAATTTATTTTTTAAAAACTATGCACAAGAAAATATGATGGTCAAAGTTATTGTCCTATATTAAATATTTGTGGCCATAGGAAGTACAATGTCTTTTTTTTTTCTGTTAGGGCTAACATGCTATCGGGGTGGGTCTAATGGGCGTGTTTACGCGCCTGGGCCACATGCGAACACTCTTAGCCTGGTCCAGGTGCATTTAGCCCACCATGAGAAGTTGTCCTAAAAAGTTTATGCATAGAAACTTTATACATATAAAAACTATATATAGAAACCTATGATATAGAATCATCCTATATATAAATATCTGAATCTGAATAGAAATCCTAGTCTCAATTCGAATCCGAATCGGATATATAAAATTTAGGTGTATAAATTATTATAGGTGGATAAACTTTGGGTGTATGAACTTTAAAAAAGGAAACTGTGTGGGTGCCAAAAAAGAAAAGTGTGGGTGTTCGCGTGGGGCTAAGGCGTGCCTCGTGCCTTAGCTCTTTAGGCCACCAGGAGCATACTATGGGTTGTTTTTTCAAGTAAATTATACCCACGATACACAAACTTGTGTGTGAGAATAAATAGATGCAACAACTTGTAAAACACTCGTTCTGATATAACAACTTGCTTAGTCCATATAAGCTAGGGCCAAAATAGCCACGCAAGCAAATTAACGTTGTTATGGAATTCATTCGGTCAATTGATGCACTGGCAATTCGTATATATATAAGTCATCTCTCATCGATAATTCGTGATCCATTGCATCTTGCTCTGATGTATCCCTCACATGACTCAGTTGTCAACAAAACTGTTTGTCATGGGACATGAGTAGTATAGGAGCAATAGAGACGTGCGATGTGGCATCACAATCGTCCTACTAACTTGTAAGCCAACCTGGCATTCTAATCAGTATAGAATATCGTTAATTTGCCATGCATGATGCATTGTGAACTTGGTTTGTATGGACTAAGCAAATTGTTGCACCGAAACGAACATTTTGCATGTTGTTATATCTATTACACCCATCGCACAAGTTTGTGCACTATAGGTACAATTTACTCATTTCTTCTTTATTTTCTCGTTTTGCATTTACCATCCATCTGGCCCAAACAGAACAAGGCCCAAAACTAGCCCAAGATTTATGGAGTACTTGAAATTGAATTACCGGTAAACATTTTTTATTTTCTTTAGGACCGTCTATTGGTTAAACGTTTGAAAAGTATGAATCCATCAATCAACTGTAGTTGCACATATTTATGATTGAGTTGCACAAATTTGTAACTAAAGTTATGTATAATCAATAAATCAAATACAGCTGCACATATTTATAACTGAGTTGCATAAATTTATAATTAAAGTTACGCATGATTAATAATGGCAACTATAAATTAAAAGTGTAACTTGGAACTTGCTTCCTCTGCCCTGAATTTAAAGTTAGATCCAACGGCCAGCGTTTTTGTTTGACAGAATCCAGAAAATTAAACGTTTGAGCAATGTCAAATCTGTTTTTCTTTTTGTTTCTCAAAAAAGAGCAAACATTTTCTTTTTAAATGAATCACCAGGAAACAAAATGAAACCATTTCATACTGAAATGTGAAAACAGCTTCCGAATTTCATGCAAGATCGACAAGCACGTAGCAACATCCCTGCGACACTATGACACCACCCATTTTCATGACAACAACCACAAATTAAGCATTAGCCAAACACAACGCATGCAAGACTACGAGCAGCTGACGACACAATTAACTGATTAATCATGCATTAGCTAAGCTAAGCCTTCGTCATCATCAATGGCTGCACCTTGACCTGGTCGATCACCGGCCCGCACAGCGACACGCCGTCGCCAGCGCTGGTGTGGTAGTAGGAGCTGTAGAACGTCACCCTGGTGCGCCGCCCGCTCGCCACGAACCTCAGGCTGGCCTGCCTGGCCCCACCACCGCCGCGCGACGCATAGGGCACGGCCAGCGTCGCGTTGCCGCCGGCGATGGCGTGGACCAGCATGGCGCCTTCGCAGCCGTTCCTGGCGTCGCCGACGGCGAAGGAGAGGTTGTAGGCGCGTCCAGGCGCGGTGCGGATCACCTGCGCGATCGCGCCCTCCCGCCCGGCGACGAGCTCCACGGCGCGCTGGCCCTGGGGCACAGCGAAGTGCGGCGCGTCGACGAGGCGGACGGGGCGGAGGGACTCGATGATCCACCCCGGGAGCGGCGACGTCGCGTCCTTCTGCTTCGGCGGCAGCAGCACGCCGGCGGTGGAGTTTGGGATTGCCGCCGGCCCGGCCTCGAAGTCGCCGTTCCGGATCAGGTTGTCTGCAGCAATGGCGTCGTTAAATCCAAGAAGAGAGGTTAGCTTCCATGGATGCCATGGAGTTGGGTTTAATTACCTTTGGATGGCAATGGCGCGGGGAGCTCCTTGATGGCGACGGCGGCGAGGAGCGGGCCGCATGCAGGGTCGTCGTCGTGGCCATCGGCGGGGTTACTAAATACGACCTGGGCATCCCTCTCGGCGGCGCGGAAGCCCCACGCCCAGGCGTCGGCGGCGCCGGCGCCGTAGAGCGTGCGCACGGGGACGTCGGCCGGCGCGGAGAACGACGGGGACACAGCCACGCGCAGCGCCTCGTCCTCGGGCGCACATGTGCGCGTGGCCGCGAACGTGAGCGCGTACGCCGCCCCGGGGCGCACCGCCACCGCCTGCGCCGCCGAGGCGCGCGCCCCCAGCCGGAGCGCGTGGACTCCCGCCGGGACGGCAAAGTACATTCCGCCGGGCTGCGGCCCGCCGGAGACGTACTCGACGTGGCCACGCAGCGCCCACCCCGGCAGCGAGTCCCTCCCCACGATCACCGTGTCGTTCATCTTCCTCGGGCTCATGGCGAAGTTGCCATTCACCAGCACGCCTGCATGCATCCTTGCTCAAAGATCACAACCATGACATTAATTCTTGCAAGAAGAGAGATTCAGCAGCGCGCCATTACCATCGGGGGTTTGAGTGTGAGCTCGAGTAGGAGGCGGCGGGGCGGCGGAGGAGAGGGGTAGGAGAAGCAGTAGGAACACTCCAACCGTGAGCTCCATTGTCTCGAAGGTTTAAGATTTATGGTTTAGGATTACAAATGCAGCTTTGACGATGAGGTTGGAGTGGTGCGCCGTGTGTTTATATATACACGACACACGTACTTAGGCCGGTTAAAGCTGCTTTTGAGCAAGTAACTTACTTTTACTAATTAGTAATTACTCCACTGAAAATCACTTTTCGGTAACACAAGTAACTCAAGTGATTTTTGCCTAAGATACGTACTGAAGGCCACTTTGGAGCTAGTGGCTTGCTCTAACAAACCAGCTTAAATACCTTGCTAATGCAAGAGAATTAACTAGACAGCGGACACGTACGTGAAAAAGGCAGCAGTGAGTCAGTGACGTTGCCGCGCATTGATCTCGTTGACGGAAAAGACGCAGAACGACGACTAGTGTCGCCGGCGGTGAGCCAGAAGTTTTGCCTGATGGGCCGTCGGCCCGGCCCATGTACCGTCGCCTTTTCGACTTTTCGTTTCACTTTACTCTAACTCACCACGCCACGTGGCAGCCTCCCATTGGACAACAGGAGCATCAAAGCCTCCTCGCTGCGAAGTTACCACCACTTGTCCTCGACTCCCAATCGCGTCTCGCAACCGCAACCGGAGGCAACCCAACGCCGGCGATGGCGTCCGGATCGGCGGCGTACGTCGACGGCGACGGCGAGAAGCCCTCAGCACACCTCGGCCAGCCCCTCCTCCCGTCGCCCCCGCAGCCCTACTACGCCTTCCCCGCGGCGGCCTACACCCCGCCGCCGCCACAGCCTACTCCGCCGACACTCGTGTTCGTCCCCGCCTCCCCCGTGCTCGTCCGCCTCCGCCGCCTCCGCCCGCGCCGGGTCCCGTGCCTCCGCGTGTTCTCCACCCGTACGCTCCCGCTCCTCCTCTTCCTCGCGCTCCTCGCCGGCCTCGCGTACCTCCTCTACCCCTCCGCGCCCGTCGCCCGCGTCGCGGAGCTCCGGCTCGACCGATTCCGCGTCAACCCGCCCCCGTTCCCGGCCGTCGACCTCGACCTCGCGCTCCGCCTCCGCGTCCGCAACCCCGGCCTCGTCCTCCCGCTTCGGTATCACGCGGTGTCCGCCGCCGTCTCCTACCGCGGCCACCTCCTCGGCTCCGCCGCCGCGCGCCCCGGATCCGGCGAGCTCGATGCCAGGGGGACGACGTACGCAGACGCGGAGGTGTGGGTGGACGCTGGTAGGGTTCTGGATGATGTGATTGACCTCATCGGGGACCTCGCCGCGGGGTCTCTGCCGCTGGAGATCGTGACTGAGGTGGTCGGCGCGGTCAGGGTCTTCCACCTCGATATCCCTGTGAAGGTAATTGCATGACCTTGTGATAGGTTCTACGAATTACATTGATTTTGCCTGCGACGGAATGGTATCATGGATATTGCTGGTAAAAGTTTGGCGCTTTTGAATCTAGTTGTTAGGCTATACTCTAAAGCGTATTGGGTTATCAGGCAGAGCTAAACTGTTCTGCACTTATTAAATATTTTACTACTAGTTCATATGATGTACTAGATCACGGGGCTTCTACAGGGCATTTGATATACTTGAGTAACTACAGGGAATTTGTCAAACTGATCCTCCAGCCTGTAATTCCTTGATGGTTTAGACAGCAGACTAAAAATTACGAAATTCATTGTCATTAATATAATTTAGCTCCTTAGACTACATACTTCCACAGTTCCAGTGTTGTTAGGGTTAATTAGGGAATAAATTCCTTTATTTGTTAGGATATGCTATCGCACTTGTCTGGATAGAACTGTCGTGCTTGGTGTATCAGTGTATGGGATAGGATTTGCCTGCAGCTACTATGGTACATACGTTCTCTGTTTTCCATTTTCAAGTTGGTAAAGTTCAGGGGCTATGTTTTCCACCTTTTCTTTCATGGTGGTAACACATACCAGTAGAACAGACACATCCATGCGCAAAAAGTTTAGTGGGTGGTCAAAAGAACAGTGTAAAATACGGTTAGTAGTACAATAACGAACTAATAAATTTCAATGGCTGTCTATATAAGATAAAGATAGATAAGTTGCATAGATGATAAGCCCATCCGCAATTCTGCATCGTAGGAGTAGCATTTATTGGAACCAGGAGGTGTAGATTTAGTTTAAAGGCCTAGAAAATTATGGCCACTACTTGAATCTGGCCTTGAGCTATCTTGGTCCAAACTGCCATCTCATTCAGAAAAGAATGGATTTCATTTTCTTTCAATTATGGATACAATTTGTTTCAAACATAAAAAAAAAGATAAATCCAATTGAATGACTACTAAGCATGCACAATATTAATTCTATTAACTGTAAGAAATAATAATATCGTAAGACTAGCTATAGAAAATTAGACAGTGACAACAGTGTGAGGACACTGGCAAAAGGTTTGAGTCTGGATGAATTATGGCCACAGGGTTGAGTGGGTCTTTTTGATAGTTTTCAGACCTCAAAGTTAGTGTGCACTGGAGGGGTGATATAGCAAGCGTGCAGGAAGAGTTGCAGAAGGGTGGATGGCAGAGAGGAGGTTAACTGCAGCACACGAGACTGAATGCTTCAGACTAGCCCTGCAATGGGAGGGTTGGAGTGGTGTAATAGATGAAGGAAGGGCTGAAGGCATACTTAAGGGGAAGGGATTTGAAGCATTGAGGGAACATAATTCGAGGTTAAATATTTTAGGTCATTTCTTCTTAGGATTTTATGCATAACTGAGCACAGGTATGCTGACCCTAGTTTCGATCTGCTTGGGAAATAAAATGAGTTGAAAATTAGTTTTACAATAGGTTTTTTGGCTCCAGCCGCACAGCATAAGCATTTCCCAAGTGGTTTGTTCTTGGCCAACCCCAGTTGGAATACTTAAGCCAGAAATGATAAATTTTTTTTAAAAAAATAAAAACACAAGAGAGCTGCGTATTTTGAATTAAGGGGAGAAAATGTTTGGTACAAATGGCATGGACCGAGCTCGACTGAAGGGGATAAGAACCTGTCAAAGAGTTAGGATACAAATGAAAGTAACTTTAGTTTTAGAAATATGCTCCATAGAAGAATGCTTTTACTGTACTGTATTTATCTTGTTTTCTATTGATCTACTTAAGTATTTGGTCGAACCATGTGATTTAATTTCCCACTTGTGCACATGCAATTCTTAATATATATTTTTTTGCGGAAAGCTTTATGGTCATATGAGAGGTATTACCACTTATTTGTACTTCCATTTTGAAGAAAGCAATCAAATTAGTTCTTACTTTTAGTAAGGGTAGGATTGGTCTAGTCAAGTTTGGAATCTAATTTCCCTGCATAAACAAATCTATATCCCTTCGTGCTCAACATCAGATGAAGTGCTTAATCTGCTAAATCAAAAGTACTGGTGTAGCAGATATAATTAAAATTAAGATCAGCTGTTGACTAGTTTGTTAAGCTAAACTTAAGAACTTCGTCAATCGAAAATGAACAACTTTTTCTGTAGTTCCATATGAAATTGTTAACAAAGGCAGTGCTGACAGTGGTGCTATGGCGGGCTGATGCTAGCCTACCACACTATCATGATTCCTGCACTAGATGAGGGATGCAAGATTCATATGGGGTGGCATGGAAGGCTCCAGGAAGCTAAAGTGCCAAAGAGTGACCAGATCTTCTGGCTGCTGCCATAGTGACATATGTCATCTGATTTGTGCTCTTTAGGTTTTGTTGAACAGTATTATGTTTGACAAGAAGGGAGATAGGCTGCCATCGGTCAGATGGATCTACTATTAGTATGATACCCCTTCACAATTTGTTCCTTCATGTATCAGTTGGTGATAGATCAGACAGTACTAGTAGGTGCTGAGATGTGTTTGCTGTTGAATTTGCATGGTTGGATGGCTCAGGATTTTATTTTATTTTACTATTTTGCAAGAGTTGCAATAAACAAGTGACCCCACAAAATAATAGGCAATGACTTGTTAGCATGGCCCATGTCTTAACTCCCGATTGGTTAGAGAAATCCGAATACCAATCTAAGTGCTAAATCTGTACTCTATACTCTACAGCATGACTGAGCTAGAGTTTTTCTTAATGGAAAAACATGTCATTCCATCATTTCTCAAAGAGTATTTTTGCCATCAACATCTTGGTAGTGGTGGTGTACAAATTGCAGCATTTGATTAATCCTTTCAGGCTGGATACATTTGCATATATTTTGTGTTAGATCACTAACATTTTCACTGATCCAGGGGCTCATTTCATGCTCGGTGAATGTCAGCCCAGATACTCAGAGAATCATAAGTCAGGATTGCTATTGAGGTAATGCCATGACCTTTTCTTACATTTTATACTGCATTAGTTTTTAATGCAGGTTATGCATTAGTTTTCTTATCATGACTGTATTATCACTGTTGTATTTTTCTCCAGTGACAATGCATTTGGGCCTCTGATGTGATGTGGTTGCACGGCTCGCACAATCCATTCCTGTAGCTTTCAGCTATTATCAATTTGCAGGGCCTGCTCTATGAAACTGCCTGAGTATGTGTATGTAAATAGTTTGTAGCATGTTATTCTATAGACATGAATAAGAATTATACGATACCATCGAATTTGACCACTCTCTGTTTTAACCTAATCGACCACTAAAGATTTTTTTTATAGCATTTCATAAAATGCTTATATCTGTATTGGCAAATACTATATTTCCAAATATGTAACATAGCGATTATAGCAGCCAGTCATGGTGTACGATTTGGCCTGAACATGTATGGTGTGATTGTAACTTAGTAATTTAAGATTTGCGTAATTTGAATTTAAGCTTGACAATCAATTCAAAGTGGATGTTTGCTCCAAGATGCTTAGATTTCAGCATCTGGTCCAGTAGACAGTCTGTATATATGGTCTTTTCCTGCATTCTATAAAAGGTTTGAAAGTACTGTAGCTGCCACATTTTGTACTGGTCTTATGCTCTGTTCTAAGCACGTCAATATCAAATGGGGAAGGGTGTGGGGCAGTGGGGGTGATGAACCTTTATCTTGCAGCTGGAGGTTCAGACCCACCATACTAATAATTTCCTCCTATCCACAAGACCAGGACCCAGGAAGACAAGATGGTGTTCTTTAATTTAAACGATCACCATTTCATTCTGATTTTCATTCTGATTTGTTTTGGAAAGAACTTATTTAACATTTAATCTGAAACGTTCAATAACAAACCTGTTGAACAGTGTAACGGACTGATTGGCAAATGTTGGCTGGCATGCAAGGTTCATTTGCATTGTGGGAGTGGTGGGGTTGTAAGAATTGTTCATTTTCAGAAATAAGTTTTCTGGTGATCCTTTTCTCAAGAAAGATAAGGAAAAGATTATTCATAAAAATATATGCAAAGAAAGAGAGTTGAGCTTATGGGCAGGGAGCTAGTTTCTCCAAATTTCTGTTTGCAATAAACGAGTGGCTCTGCATGGGCTGCTGGATTGCATTTTTCTGGATGACAAGAACACAACGTGTGTGCTGGTGTTCTGCCAGTTCTGGTACAATGGATGTATTAATGACAACCTGGGGCGACCTTTCTTCTGATGTTCTGATTGTACAAGAGTCCTTGTGATCAAAAGTTGAAGAAGCAGACACAACAATATGGCCACAGGTACGTCCATCTGACCGTACCTATTTCCTATCCCATTTTATCTGATTTCTCTAGCCTGTAGGTAATTATTGTGTCCATTGTTCAGCTGAGTTAAGCCATGTTACAATAAAACCCCTGAATACATACACTGATTATCCCATCTGCCCATTCTACAATACTACTCCAGTATACAACAAAGGAATATCAGGAAGAGAAAACAGCGGTGATCCATGCACGTGCTTCCTGCATCATCCTGCACCTCACTGGATCACCAGTGACACAACCAGGGCATCTCCTACGCATGCAAGTGCGCTGTTTCTCTGACCCTGCCTTGGCCCAATCGACCACTTGTATATAACATTCACATGTGCAAGCACACACGGGGTGCCCTATTCTGTCAGAAAGCCCCTCTGTTTGTTTGTACTGTTTGTATTGTATCCATACCAAGACGAACTTAAGAGTATGCTTTTATAGCTAGGTTCTACGACCTATCTACCGGTTGTATTCTGTTTCTTTAGAAGCTTTTTATTAAACTTAGCCAATTATATTAAGATAATACAACAGAACTGATAACACTTCTGGTCTGAACCACTAATAAGTAATATAATTAGTACAGACGATCTAGGTCATTGATTTATATGTTCTTCTATCGATAGAAACAATTATACCTCGTTAATTCCACTGGTAATTGGAGGTGATAGCATAAACAAACGTGTTCAATTAGGCACGAAAATATGAAAGACCTAAATCATTTTTACTATCAATTAAGACCATCAAAAAAGTTATCAACAAATTAATGTTAGTTGTCACGCATTTGAGTTGGTGAATTGAGTGAAGTAACCATTGCCTTTCAAAAATTCTAATTCCGGCTGCGTAACCACACAATTTGCTGCAGTGCATATTGATGTCAAGCCCTGCAGCATATACCCAAATCAATGAAACAGTGGTTCTCTGCCTTGATGCAGAGGATCCCGGTCCCTGTCACGGAGGCATATTGTTGTCATTTTCTAATTGAACTGATATGGCATGTCAGTACGCACAGTGCCAAAACCAAAACATTATGGGCAAAGAAAATGTGGCATAGTTGCAGCCAGATCTCCAAGAAATAAAATTGAAGCTTAAAAAACAATGATGGACACATATGACAACAGGTCTGACGTCTGTCCTAGGTGTGTGCTCCTAATTGATCATCTATTAGCTAGAGGGATTTTATTTGGTCTGGAAAAAAAAACTACTCCGAATGCGGGAATTTTGCTCAATTCTGGCAGAAAATGAATTAATTCTTGTGAATTTCCTGCATTCTTGATTGAACCTTAGTTGGTATTTTGGATAGGATTTGTTGCCGCAACTGCTAGGACGACATTTTTTTAGTACGCTTGGAGAGCAATTTCATATAGTTGGGGTACATGAATTTTTATAGGAATGAATCAATTCTAGCATATTCATATGGGCCTAACTGATCTTTCCTGTTGCGTTGTTGTTACGGATGAGTGCTTGTTTCAATGGTTCAACATACTTGCTTTCATTTTAGGTTCGAAATTTGAATTGATTTGCAGTAAACCTAATAACCAACAATTACCTTATATATGCTCTCCCGTTTTATATTGTAAGCTGCTTTAACTTTATGCTTAGTCAAGTTTATAGAAAAATATATTCATATTTATAAAACTAAATAAATACACTATCAAGATATATTTTATGGCGAGTTTTAATAAAACTAATTTGATTTTGTAGATGTTGACTTATTTTTCTATAAATTTGATCAAATTAGAGAAGTTTAACTTAGTACAAAACAAAGACACTTCGCAATATGGAGCGGAGGGAGTATGTCGGATTCGCTATGCAACCTCTTGTACAATGTGCATGAACCAATGAATCAGGCATGGATGCCCGTTTCCTCAATACCATTTATATTGAGCCCATCTTTCCTGAATATCAGCTAGAGAGGAAGAATCCTTGGCATTCTTCAACATCATTGATCTGATCTGCTGGAGGTTCCCTCTAGCAATCGAACATTATAAGCACGGCCACGCTAGCTGCCTCAATAAAAGATTGCTAGCATCGTTTGCTTGTCTCATATATGGAACACTTCAGGGACAATAGCGCGTTTTAAACGCTGTCTGCCACAACATTTACTTATATGTAGTACGAGATTCAGTAGAAGAGGAAGTCAGCTTCTCCTTTACTATATAAACTTGTAAGGTAGTTTTCAATCAGTTCTAGCTTCTAAGATGGCAATACCAAAGAATTCAGCCTGATTTCTAACATATGGTACTGTACGCTATCCTAGGATAAAGGTTGTGTGCTATACATACAGTAATATACTTGGGTCCTATTTGTGGGAGTTTCTTAGAATTACAACTTTTTAAAAAAAAACTCTAGCTCACCCAAATAATCTAGATTTTTATTCGGTTTCTAAAAATCAATACCTATAAAATCCAAAAAAATGAACTAATATGAGAGCTAGAAAATTAAGCTTTTATATATTCTCACTAGCTCACTTCTCACTAACTACTGATCGTTGTATCTGGCTAGCAGTAGCAGCAGAGGCATCATTGCGCTTCATTTCTGATATAGTGTCTAATATGGAAGTGATGCAGCTAGCTAGCTGCCATGCACAGATGCAGGGGCATTTGTTGGTTTCCTTTGTCGCCGGCTAGCTTTGCTCTCCCTGACGATCTGATCTGATCTGCCGATTTGTCTGCAGGCCTGTAGTATATCATGGTATTATACTACGTAGGAAATTGTGCTGTCTGATACCACCAACATCCATGGCTCATTCCTCCAAGACTAGCTCACAACTTGTGCCTCGTATAGTCGTAGCTAAGCATTGCTTCAGCTACTTTCTTCCTCGTTTTGAACGGCAGTACACATGGCTTCTTCGATCCACAGACCACAGCAGCGTGCCTGCAGGTACAATAGTTTGGGAAGATCTTGGAGATTCTAGCTGTTGGAGAATGTTGCCATCACAATTGGCCAGATTTAAAGCAGTGACAATTTTATGAGACATTTTTGGAGGAGCGGAGTTGAGGAGATGGGCGACATAATTTTAGAGAAGGCAGCCTGGAGGTGAGTTTTGGAAGGAGAGGGGCCGCAGGTGGTGGCGTAAGAGGGACATGATCATCTGCAGGTGAAGTCACGTGACATTTTTTTTTTTCCCGGTAGAACCGTCACATGTTAGTGATAAAGCCACCATGGCTTTAAAATAGATGAACATGATCTGGCGCAATAAACGGGGATGGGATGGGGTGGAGGAGAGGAAGGCTTACGAAGTTACCATATACCACTATCACTGTTGTGAAGACATGTTTTTGTTGAGTTGAGATTTTTCTTTTGAGTGTGACTTATAAGCAGTACGTTCGTAACACGTGGCCGAAGCAATAAAAAATTAATTTTAGAATAGAATTTTATACTTCTACTTTTAGCAGCTTGAAACCAAAGCTGAAAAATAGAAAACAATAAAAAAACCATCTAGACTAATTGAAAACTAACGTTCAAATTTTAAATCTAGTTGTAGCTTATAAACTGATGAGTTACCAAGAGCATACTCTAGTTCTTTGTAGTTGGAGAAGAATGACGTTGCACAATTTTAGATGCCTCCACCTATTTTTTGAATTTTTTATTTTAATATCATCTTCTATATTGTAAACAAGCAAGTTACTGTATCCCTTAGGTTAGGGAATTGCTGTTAGAGATGTCGCTTGAAATATGTGTTACAAGGCGTATTCACAGGTGTGCGAGTGTGGCATGTGTCTTCCTTGTAATTAAAAAAAATAAAATTAGAAACTAGATTACCTAGCCACTAAGTCGTTCAAATCCCGATATTTCTATATACATCTCTAGTTAGTTATATTTTTATTATCCTAAAAAACCTAACTAGCCAAAATGAGATTAATTTCCCTTATTTTTAAATTTGATACTTTGATTTTAGAATAAAAAATATAATCAAAATAAACTCTCGAGCAGACCCTTCCCTCCATAAAACCCGAGAGAAGCCACTCCAAAGTCCATTCCCCGTCTACCTCCTCGCCGCTGGAGAGATCATCCCGGCCACCGTCGCAGTAGTGGCCGCCTTATCTGTCCAGTAAGCCCGTCGCATATGTATTGGCTATATCGTTTTCATGCATCCTGCTCGCCACGTTTCTGTGGCGATCTAGAGTCCAGACCCATCCCCAAGAGAGGTAACGCCATATCGCCACGGGATCTCGGGCATGCGCCTATCTCCCCATGGCCATATCCGAGAATGCAGTTGATTTGGTGCCCTGCATTTACGACGTAAGTGCTTGGCCACTTTTTGCAAAAAATTGTGTGCTTTGTCTTGGGGCGAAAAGAAAAGTAAGATGAGGCTGGGAAAAGGGAAGGGAAAGAGAGAGAGAGAGAGGGGTAAAGAAGGCATCCTTTTCGCCATCAAATTTGAATTTGGAATATGTGTGTGGCAGTGACAGACCTAAAATTTTATAATTATGGGTTCGATAAATTAGTTGGTTTATAAATAATAGAATATTTATTATAAAATTATTTTAATATTTTTTAATTCTATCATATTATTTATAAATAGATATAGAAATTAACAACATATGTTTTATTGTTATTTACTATCTTCTTTTCATATTATAAGTCATTTTAGTTTTTTCAAATTGAACTTCTCTAACTTTAACTGAGTTTATAAAAAAACACACCAACATCTACAAAATAAAATTAGTTTCAATAAATCTACCATAAAATACGTCTTGATAATGCATTTGTTAGTTACCGTAGATATTTGTTGGCGCTGGAGCTCCTCAATAATGTTGTTGTATTTTTATATAATTTTATCAAGTTAGAGAAGTTTGAGGTCACTTGAACAATATTTGTAGAGCACTATAATCATTAGATTTATAACAAATATTGCTCTCTAATTTATCCATACAAACTATAGATATCTCTATGATTATATGCATCACTGAATATTATCTACATATATTATTATCTTGGAGCATTCTGGATTAGGTTTAGAAAAAAAAATATTTCGTAAATTCTAAAAACTAGTTAAGTAACATGGATGTATACAATATTATTAATATGTATGATAATTACTGCTAACTCATGTAAAATCATAAATAATATATACTATAAAGCGTAGTACACAAGTTGGCTGTTAGTGTTTAGGTGCAATAGTTAGTGCCTGGAGCTAGCAACATCATTATCAAAACTAATAAAGAATGAGAAAGCAAGAAAAGAAGAATACGATGATAAATGTTTAGTTTTACATGCATTCATGTAAAGAATAAATTTTTGTTAAAAATTCTAAAATTTTAATAATATTAGTAAATTATTAATTAATGAAAGTATATCGTGTATAATAGTTATGAGCAATTTCTATCACCTGTGTAGTTGGTGACTAACCTACTCTTTCTTTTACTTTCTCTTAAAATTCTCTTAGCATATTCAGCTGATGAATGCCTCGATTTGAATCAAATAAAAAACAATTTAAATAGATTATTTTTGATACTAATCCACTTATATGCCAATATTTATCAAGACAAGCTATATTTATGGTGCTATATTAGTTAAGAAAATGGTCAAACTTTATACTATAAATTTTATATCTTACACTTTAAATTCCATATATTTATACTATAGTTTTCAAATTTCTCAATTTATATTTTCGGTGCTCACTATATAGGAGAAGTAGAAAAAAAAATGGTTGGTGGCCCGTTAATTGATTCAAAAGTACTCCCCTGGCATTCAGCCTATTTGTGCCCAAGGAAAAAAAAAGAGAAAATCATTGCCATTCTGCCTCGGCGTCGGCTCCCGTCCGTCTCGTCTCCTCCCGAGTTCGCCCGCCGCCTGCACCGATCTCCCGCGATCAGGGGCGCCGTCATCCTGCTGTTTCCGCTGCATCCTCACCGGTGAGCATCCATCCATCCATCCATCCATCCATTCGTTACGCAGCCACATCCTCTTTCTCGTCTCTCTCTATCCACGCTCTTTTTTTTTTTTCTGGAATTTGCATTAACCCAAGGTTCTCTTCTAGATCTGGAAGTTTTTTTCTCTCTTAATTTGCCTTAACCTTAATACTAATAACAGTTCTTTTGTTCCCAAAAAGTTTGGGCGTTAGATCCGCCCCTGGTGTGTGGTTAGTTCAGATTTGTCTGGAAGTTTTTGGTGAAGGTGAGGTGGAGCTCGGATCTCCGTGAGGAACTCTGCTGCTGCTGCTGCTGTTGATTGCAGGTGGAGCTCTGATCCTCGCCGCGATGTCGAGGGCGGGAGCGTTGGATCTTGCATCTGGCGTCGGGGGGAAGATCACCAAGGATGATGTCAAGTCGGCCGTGGATGAGTACGAACCTCATCTTTTTTTTTCCTCTGCATTGCCTGCTTCTTTTTTTTTTCGTGGCATTTTTAGATTTGGATATGCAGGTTTGATTCTGGTGCTGTGCTGTACTTGCATGTCTGCCGACTTCAGTTTGTATGACTGAGATTAAGCAAGGAAAACACTTCAATTCACAATCTTTAACTTTCGTAGCCTCGTAGGATCATCGTACGCTCATGCCGTAACATCTTGTTTGCTCCACTGTTCGTTCTGCATCCTGAAATTTTTTAATTCTTCTTGCCCATCTCCAGAGTTTTTTTTTTGGTGCTTGCAGTTCTGGGCATCAGAAAACTCCTGATGCTGTGCACTCATGTCATCTTATTTGAATATTTAGTTTCTTATTATGTGCATTGAATGCGACTGTGATGCTTTATGGTCGCCCATGAGGCCATCACTATGTAGGCCGCATATTTTGTCTACTTGAAGCCATGCCGACTTGTCCATTCGTATTGTACTCCCTCCCGTTAATATTCCAAAGACCCAGCGATAAATATAAGATTTGAGCTTTTTCTACCATGCTCATTTCTTTTACTCCCATCTCATTTGCTTTTATTTGTTACTGCCACAAAGTATGCTCGCTCATCTTTCTAAATCAATAATGAGAGGGCACCCAAGTCATTTCCTCTAATATCTTCCTTACCTTTGTCACCTCCTTAATCCTCGTCCAAGGTCAAACTATGCTCTATAGTTAATCTAGGAAGGGACCATTACAGAATTATTAAAACAAGCCTATCGACTTTTAAGCTCACTCTATCTATGCCGGCAGGTCCTTTTTTAGCACATTCTATTAAGGATTTGTCAATATAATCAATATTTCCTCTGCATAAAAAAAATATAGAAACTGCTTAGCAGGAATTTTATTGACTGTCAGATAAGAATTTTTATGTTCAGAACTTCTCATTTTTTGTTTTACTGTTAGTTTAATTTAAATAAATTGATTTTGCAAGGTATGAGAAATACCATGGATACTACGGAGGAAAAGAAGAAGCAAGAAAGTCCAACTACACTGACATGGTAATACTCATCTCAGAAGACAGAGCTGTTATATTTTTGTGCATCTTTTTTTTTTTGTAAATTTGTTGCTTTCCTACTCAAGTCATTATCTAGATGTTCAGGTATTAAGAGGACTATCTGCATAATTTGCTTCAACTTTTTTGACCGAAATTTGTTTCAACTTTTGCATGCTAAAAAGCTATTGACTTTCAGTTCTTCTTGACTAGATTATAGATTTAAGTGAGCACGACTGTTTCAAAAAGATATCGAAGAATCCTCAAATGTTGTTCTTTTCAAATTGTCATGTTGAGGGTTGAAGCTAGATAGTATACATATTCTAGGTTTTGCTGTTTATGGTATATGCTGCTACATGTCAATTGTATTTTAAAATTGTAGGCACATATTTCTAATTGGTGGCTCTTTATTCTGTTTAAAAGAAAGAAAGCTTCAAATTTAGAGTTTGGGACAAATTTTTTCTTTGCTGCATCACCCATTCACCTCATGCTAATGGGAGATAATTTTGGCTTTTTAAGGTTTTTATATTAGCAGCTAATACATTCATGCCTTATCAGGTTAATAAATACTATGATCTTGCCACCAGCTTCTATGAGTATGGTTGGGGTGAATCCTTCCACTTTGCTCACAGGTGAGGATTTTAGAAAAGATCATCTGTGCTCATTGTAATGAAATATAAGAATGTAGTTGATGTTTTGCATATTACCTGACTTCTAGTGACAGAAACTTGTCATGTTCCTGAATGTTTTAGATGGAATGGAGAATCCCTACGTGAAAGCATCAAGCGACATGAGCACTTTCTTGCCCTCCAGCTTGGATTGAAACCTGGAATGAAGGTTAATTTTCCTATTGAAACCTATGTCATAAAAATTTCCTGCTGGTTCTACATTACAACATTAGAATGAAATATAAACTTGAGTGTTTACTTCACTTTCTTGCTGTAGGTTTTGGATGTCGGTTGTGGAATAGGTGGACCACTAAGAGAAATTGCGAAATTTAGGTTTGATTCATGGGCTACATTTTTTCTATCCACTTGATTGTAATGTGTTTGTGCCAGACATTTTAATATGCATAATTAAATTTAATATTTAAAAATTAAACGTGTGGTAAATTGATCTTGGAGAGATGGTGCCAGGAAAACATCGGTAAGTATCAACCCTGTACTTCCTCATATGTGTGTTTTTGGTGAAGGTGGCATTGATTACTTAGGCACTTCTTTTTCCCCAATATCAGTATTGATGATGCATTTTCTGCTGAAAGACTGTCGTCAACTGTGTGGAAACTTTTCTCTTTTTTTCCCACTATGGATTATGAGCTAGAGATCCCTAATGTGGCCATGATGTGCTGTTTCCTGCAGCTTGACTTCAGTTACTGGATTGAACAATAATGAGTACCAGATATCTAGGGGAAAGGTTAGTTGATGTTCCCGTATCTGATTTGATTAACTCTGCTTCTGAATTTGATTAAGGACTTCAGTTTAGTAAACAGTTTTCAGTGTTTACTATTCATCACATTACTCTTCTGTGGACATAAGATTTTTTTTTTTAATATCCAGGAGCTTAATCGGTTAGCAGGAGTTAGTGCAACTTGCGATTTTGTGAAGGTATACTTAGCTAAAATAGATCTTTTCCCCCCACCTTTTAGTAGGCAACCATCTATTTGCAGCTGCTTCTCTGTGCAAATGTTATTAGTCCCTCTCCAGCAAGCATTGCATATTGCAAATTGCCTTGTGTAGACTCTCTGCACTTGCCTAGCTGTACAAAGAAGACTTATTTGACAGTATATATAAGCTGAAGGACAATAGTTGCATTCTACATATTGGTCTCTATACAGGCAGACTTCATGAAGATGCCGTTTTCTGATAACACTTTTGATGCTGTCTATGCCATTGAGGCAACATGCCATGCACCTGATCCGGTATGATCTCAAATTTTTACTTGTATATTAAAATTCACCATCAACTTCAATCCCTCCTTGCGGCACAAAGTGAATTGGTTTTTTCATGTCAAAGGTTGGTTGCTATAAGGAGATCTATCGTGTATTGAAGCCTGGCCAGTGTTTCGCTGTGTATGAGTGGTGTATTACTGATCACTATGATCCGAACAATGCAACACACAAGAGGATTAAGGATGAAATCGAGCTTGGCAATGGCCTGCCAGATATCCGAAGCACTCAACAATGTCTTCAAGCTGCAAAAGATGCTGGGTTTGAGGTAATATAGACACTATGATTTACCTCACTTTTGTTTGACTGTGTGCTGTTGGGGTTTACCTGAGGAAAATGGCTGAGAGTTTATAAACTCTGGCCAGTTACAGCAGTTTTGTCAAACCAGAACGGTTTCATGAACTCTGCTGTTACTTGTTTCTATTGGATTTATGTAGCTTCATTTCCTCTCTCATGAGCATATATTTTTTTTCTGTTCATGAAGGTTATTTGGGATAAGGACCTTGCAGAAGATTCTCCGGTCCCTTGGTACTTGCCCTTGGATCCAAGCCGGTTTTCCTTGAGTAGCTTCCGTCTCACTACTGTTGGGCGTGCGATTACTCGCACAATGGTGAGGCCAACAGATACATCTGCAATCATTCTTTATTGTTGCTACCAAGTTGATTATTCAAGATGCACAGTGAAATCAAGTTGGATTTGTCTCCTAGTAAGGAGTAAAACATACCAGGACAAATTCCTCCCTGTGGACAACAAAAAAGCTTAAAATTGAGGAGTTGGCACCTCAAAGAGGGTGCTCTTCAGTGCCACTCCATTGTTTCAATGACGTGGCCTAATGCTAATGAGCATTGAGCAGCAAAAAAAATACCAATCTTGTGGTGGAAAATAATTGCTGAAGTTTTAGGTTCCCTGCTTACTTTAAAATTGGTTTTGAGAACAATGGTTCATCTAATAGTTTATGTAACATGAAAAGCTATAGAAGCTCTACCAGGACTAGCTAGACAAGTCATGCTATGGACCTATACAAAATAAAATGATTGCACTGATAGCTAGCACAAAGTTTAAACATACTTCTTTTTTTTGTAGAAGTATCAACCTTCTGGTAGACTTGACACAATTTGCTCAGTAAAATGTGCTAAATTGCTTGTATAGTAAATTCAATCAAAAGGTTGTTCCTATCCTTAGCCATAGGCCCATAAATAGGACTATGGTTCAGCTAAAGATTTAAAGATCGGGCTACTTTGTCCACTGTAAGCTGGCCATAACAGCCATGATTTAATCATGGTATATATTCACTCTTGTTCACATGTAAATGGAGTTCAGATCCTCTTCTGTTATTATTTAGGTCAAGGCATTGGAATACGTTGGCCTTGCCCCACAAGGAAGTGAAAGGGTATCTAACTTCTTAGAGAAGGCTGCTGAAGGTCTCGTGGAAGGTGGCAAGTAAGTCTCATCTCTGAACCATATTTCAGCACCAGGAATCAGAAACACAACTTAACAGTCGCAAATTCAGGAACTCCAATTCAGCTGTCTGTTTTCATTCCCCCTCCTGTTTATTACTGCATGCTAAGTGCTAATGCGAATGATAACTACAGGAAGGAAATCTTCACGCCGATGTACTTCTTTTTGGTTCGCAAGCCTATTTCAGAATGAGCCCCCAGAAGCACATTTCAGGTAGCATACGACTTTCCCAAGCCAATTAAAACAGTGCCATTTTTCTGCAATTGTTCTCTAAGCTCATATTATGTTTAGATTTGCAGAGAGATAAGGTGAGGAGTTTGAAAGAAGCAGGATGGAGGTCAAGAAACACCTAATGAAGTTCAGAAACTTACAAAGAGTTCTTATGTGTACCAAGAGAAATGCTGAAATGTGTTTACTGGTTAGTCTTTGTCGTCTGTTGGTTTGCCGTGTAAACCAACAGACATTCGTCTGCAGGGTGCCTGTTCTAGTCCAAGACGATGAAATGTCTGCTTGTTTCTAAGCTGTTAGTGACACAAATAAGTTGTTTGCAGTTCTTTCACCAGTGTGTAATATTCGTTGTAATAAGGCTGCATTGATAGTTACTTTTCATCTTGTTCTGCGACAGATATAAGCTACCTTTTTTCGCATTCAAGCGTATAATTTTGAAGCATGCTGATGCATCAAAATTACGATTACTTTCTTGGTTAACTTTTGATCTTCTTATTTCTGTTTTAATCAGCTCCAATAAACAACAACCCCCCACCGCCCAAAAAAAAAGAAGGACGTGACTAGGCGTCATCGGACGTTCGATGTTTGCAAAACCTCGGACGCTGCTATGTCCCGTCCGATCAAAACTGGGTAAATCTTATTTGTCCGTTCTCCTCTGCTAGCTGTAGTATTCCTAGCCTAATTCTCCTCTGCTAGCTGTAGTATTCCTAGCCATTCTTGCTCTACATGTTCATGCATGTTTGTACCTATCTCTCTCCTCCTTATTAGCAATCTTTAAACTATTTTTTCTCACAAATTATTGATCTGATCTGTGATCTAATTATACTATTGTATTTATTACAATTAAATTTTTACAACGAGATCTCACATGATTATATTTTGATTAAAAAAATAAATAGAACATTTTTATAATACTTATGAAACATCTTGATTAAAACTTTTTTAACATACATAAAACATCTTGAAACATCATAAAAATATTTGCTGAAACATAAAAAAACACCACCTGCAACAATTGCAAATAAAGTAGTGAAACATCAGATAATAGCTTATTGAAACATCTAAAAACACCAGCTATAACATTTCCAAATGAAACCAGTGAAATATCAAAAAATACTTCAGAAAAATTTATTGGAGCACGAAAACTCCATGTGCAACATTCAGAAAAATTCACTAGAGCACGAAAACTTTAAATGGGCAACATAATCGAATTCTAGATGGAACATTTGCTTCTTACGTTTAAAACATCGAATTTTAACGACTAAAACATTTAAAATTTTTTCATCGAAACATAATGATGTGAGTAGTTGTTGAAAAGATTTAATTACGATGAATACAACCGTATAAACAGATTTCAGATCGGATGAATAATTTAGAAGGAAAGATCATTTAAATCATGCAAAAAGGAGCTTTTTCACGTATACAACATGCAGTCCTATACTTGCACACACACAAAGAGAGTAATAGATGGAGAGAGAGTTGTAACGTCTCCGCTCTAGCACCAACTACAGTGACACTAGAGAGGAAACGCCGTAGGAGATTGGCGTGAACCAACTCCCACGGAACTGCGATACCGGTATCAGTCCCAGAAAACCTTGTTGGTACCCGCTGTCAGCAGAGATGTACCACAACAACTAACTATATATATATATTATATCTTTATAAGTTGCAACTTCGGGCAAGCCCTGAGTGGCAACCTTCAAATAGAACAACAGTGGAACAATAGCGCAGCGAGAACCTAATCCACAAGCAACGGCTTGGTATTAGAAAAGAAAACCTAATCTTCACTTTAACTTCACTCTTTATGAATGAGGGGAGAAAAGAAATAGATTGAGTACATACGTACTCAGCAAGTCACGGGAAAAGTGAGTTATGCAGGCTATTAAAGAAAAACTGGAGTTTATTTCGCAAACATTTTATTTTAGAAACATTTTCCAAAACTCTAAGTGTAGGTTGATCCGAGTATAGTTGGAAAGAGGTTCTCGCCTCGATCCTGTCCGCGAATTGTTTTGCAACAACTCAAGCGGACGAAATCAAATTTTAGTTGATTAAAGTTTTCTGGTTAAATCTACTCCTAGACCGACTGTCAGATCACGACAGCGGCTCAGTGGGTCTATCCTTAGGTAACTTTTCATACCCTTCTCATCTATTAGTTTATTTTCACTTTCGTTCTTCCCAGGACTTTCAATCTCATTTTTCCTCTATTATTTTCCTTTCACTTTTGATCTATTTAGTACATTATCTCATCTCATGTGGCAGCTTCACCCACACGATGCGAGCTTACTTCCCGCACTCGTCAGTGAGGAAGGTTCGCGACAAGGCCTTTCAGGAGCCATCCCAGGGTACCTCATGCCCGATAGACAGATCAAACCAAATCTCAATTAAGCATCGTGCTTTAATCAAATACCCCAACCACCTTGATTGAGTTCTTGGCAAGCTTCCCTTCCTTGCTCTACTCAGGAACCCGAGATATCCCCAAACACCTTATCTCGGCGTTTCACATCTACTAGCATGCGAGGTAATCCTGTCCCAGCTAAATACTGAGCTAGGGGTGTCCCATACCACCCGTGTGGTCGCACTGTGCTATGATCAACGCAATTCCCTAAGAAATCGGTTCTTATATGCGAATACAAAGCATCCCCACCAAGCGATCACTTTGCATCGCGAGTTTTCATAAACCAATCTTTGTTTCGCAAACACGCCGATATCACATGTCGGGTTTTCAAAATTTTTGAAACCCTATTTTACCCATATCGACAAACAATAGTGCTGGGGGTGGGACTATCAGAATCTTTGCTTAGGGACCATGGCTACCGAAGTACCATGGGGTGGAGCGACAAGGAAAGCGGTACCAATGTGCTATAGGTTTTATGCAACTATTGGGGAGGTTCATCGATTCGTCACGTAAACTGAGGCCGATCAATTTATCGTGCGCACTAATAATGTAATTTTGCAAACAAACCATTTTCAATTTAGGAGCAATATGGTCAAGGAGGGACTTGCCCCAATCTTCGTCTTCGAATACTCGCGAAAATCCAACGTCCGACGATTTCCGAATTGTCGACTATGCACAAAACAGGAGAAAAACATACAAAACCCTAAAAATAAAGTACTATTATTAATAACTAATAGTGTCATAAGGTATATCTCATTTTTAGAAAAAGTTGGAGACTTGAACGGGCTCAATCAGAGTTACAGATAAAAAGATATGGATTTTAGAAGTTTAAATGCTTTTTGGAATTTAGGAAAAGAATTTAATTAGATTTTGGAAAGGAATATTCCTCTAGAATATTCTTTGGCTGATAGGTGGGGCCCTATTGTCAGTGACTAGGAGAGGGACTAAGGGTTGTGGCCCACTTGACAGAGAGAAAAAAAGGAGGGGCCACATGTCAATGAATAGAGAGATTAAATGGGCCCACATGTCATAGGTACAGGGGAGAGAGAAGCCAGGGGCCACATGGCAGAAAGAGGAAAATGGGCCCACATGGCAATGGAAGGAAAAGGAGACCAGGGCCCCCCATGTCAGTGGATGGAAATAGAAAGAGGGGTTGACAGGGAGGTTCCACATGTCATTGTGGGCAAGGGGGGGGGGGGGGGGAGGGAGAGCTGGATGATAGGGAGGGCTCACATGTAACGCCCAGAAATTTGTAACATGAATTCTGAACATTCATGTGTATTAATCCCTGTCCAGAAAAACCAGAGCACACAATACCAAGTTGCCATACAGAGTGCGTCTTATAAACAAAATAAAATTGTCTTACATAAATACAGCAGTAAAAACAAATAAAGTTTATGTACAACTAGCCAAGCGAAGGCTTCCATTCCACAGGCATCTTGACGGCAGAGCCAGCCTAGTCCTCCTGATGATCCTCGTCAGACATGTACTCCATCACTTAGAGAGGAAAAAAGGAGCAAGATTGAATACCATCCACAGTACTCAACAAATCATACTCGCAAATATGCACCATGCACGGGAATCAAAGATAGGCTCGGTTTATTTGCGTAAAAGCAATTTCAAACAGTTGTAGTTCGCAAATAGTAAAACGGTTGCTTAATTGAATAATATTAATCCTCCACTGATTAACGTTACTTCACGTTAAACAGGCCCAACCATCCATTTGAACTATACCAGTTCCATTAAGTCAAGTTAATCAAGGGTGAGACTAATCACAGTGAGTCTTGACCAATTGTCCATATCCGCGGGTGCGGCTATTCGAATAGATTTACTCTGATCAGAGGTGTACAACTGTACCCACAAGACACAGCCCCACACACGTCATTGTGTGTCGGCGCATCACCATGATACCCTGTGAGAGACTGTGACAGGATTATTCACGCAACCTCTCCCAAACTATCCACACCACGCTGAGGTTGCACCTGCTGCCAGGACACCCCACATCGGCTAGGCTACCCTCCTTGTGCCACAATGGATCCGAAAGAAGATCAACCCTACCCCGGACCGACCCAACTCTATCACGCCCATCCTCACCATTGGTGCCTAGGAGAGGGAGAAGAGACGCTACAAGTCCAGTCGTTGCCCACGCTGGCTTGTGGAAAGTACGAGTATTTGCTCAAGGGGTTCCCGCGAACCGGTCCTTAATTGCCATGGGTGTGACCAGCAAAACCATGCACCCACAGCTCACCATTTGGGTCAAATTTTAGTATTTGAATAGTAATATGTCCAAGGTTACATTTTTCGACATAAAGTCGAACCATAAATGTAAATGATAATATTTAATTCCCAGGTGAACTAATAGTTTCTAAGTATGGCTAAGCATTCTAAGAATAACATTCTAATCATGTTGTTACCTATGTGACAAGGAATAGGGTTCAACAACTAGGACATAATCTTACCTATATAAAGGTCATAATCCATACCCCATGAAATACTAAAGACATGCAGGTTTATTTAAAGAGACAAAACATTTTAGCACAAAGTAGGTACAAAATGATCAAGATTACAGTGTGACTTGCTTTGCTCCGGCTCGATGTACTCGGCTACGACCTCGTAATACACGGGAGGGTCGATGGCATCGGATTCTAAAACAAACAACGCATAAACAATTAAAAACAGTACATGTAGGTAGTCAAACAGGAGTCAAAAGTATTTTTAATGGATTCTTGACATTTTTCTGGATTTAATGAAATTTGAATGGAATTAATCGGAGCTTGAATGAATTAGTTATGAATTTTAGAAGTTCCACTATGATTTCCTATACAAAATCAATTATTAACCGATTTATTATGCATTAACAGGGATTTAATGCATCAGCAGACCACGAGGAACCTGTGCCGACAAGCGGGATCCATGGGTCAGTGGCGCATGACAGAACGGCGCACGGTGGACGCAGTCCACGCGCGTGTGGCGACCGCGGACATAGGTACACAAGCGGCCTCGATCTGCCAAGGCAGATCGGACGGCTCGGACCTAGTCAGGAACGAGCCCCGCTGGCTCGCGCAGTGCGGCGATGGCGCACGCGGCCCGATGGTCACCGCTGGCGACCATCCGGCGCAGCAGAGGGTAGCGGCGGGCGGCGAAGGAGGTGAGGAATGCGGCCGAGTGCTCACCGAGGGCTCGCAGCGACCGGAGTGCGGCGAACAACGGGAGTTGGCGGCAGCTAAGGTTCGGAATGGCGACACCGACTAGGTTCCGACGGCGTAGAGGGGCGACGGGACGGGGACGAGATACGGGAGGACTTGGGGAAGATGTTGAATGTGTTAGGAGGAAAAAGACTGAGTGGGTCGATGGAAAACCGCGGCCGACTGCCGGTGGAGAGGCTTACCGAAAGGAGATGACGAAGAGGATGGAGTTCCGGCAGAAATTCGAGGCAGCCGACTGCCGGACAAGACGCGGCGGGGTGTGGTGAAGCTAGAGAGCGTGAACGCGGTAGTCGGTGACGGCTGTAGCAGCAGCGACGTGCGACTAGAGTCAGCGGAGCGCGGCGGCGATTCAGAAGCTCGACGCGGAGGTGGTTTGGGTACTCGGCAGGCGTGGGCAACTGATGGGAAAATAAGAGTGGAGCACGGGGAAGGGTTATATATACTCAGTTGCGGGAGTTCGTGACCGAGTGGGCCAAATTACATGGGGTTGAGGGCGGCGGCCACGGCGGCTAGTGGGCGCGATTCGACCGCGGTCATGGGCAAGAGGGGCAGAGAAGGTGGGGGAAACGGGCGGGGTCTCGGTCCGCGGCGTGGGGGAGCGGGAACGGTGTAATCCGACGGACGAGGCAGTTCGATCCCCTCCGGCCGAGTCGGCCGGAGGTTGGAGACGAAGCTGACATGTGGGGCCCCGGGCCTACATGTCAGCCGGAGCGGCGCGGGAAGAGTGGCCGACAGATAGGGCCTGGCTGGCGGTGAGAGAGGGTGAGGGACACGCGGGCGTGCGAGCTGCGCAAGCAGGCCGGCACAGTGCTGGGACGGCGGCCCAGTGGGCAGGAAAAGAAAAGAAAAAGGAAAAAGAGAAAGGAAGGAAAAGAAAAAGGATTTCCAATGCTCTTTTAATTCCAATAAGAGTTTCTGATTTATTAAGGATACTTCTAGTGCTCTAAAAATTCCAATAAAAATCCTGTTAGTGTATTTTGACAAGGAGAATATAGGAAACATATTCTCAACCCTGATAATTTATTATTTTACATTTTCACAATTAATTAATTCATTTAGCCAATTTAAATTACTTTTCTTGGGACATTTTCTTAGGTATATTTTGTGTGGCTATGTTTAAGGGGGAAAACTCTTGGTGTGACACCACATGTCAGTGGACTGAGAGAGAGAGAGGGAGCCTGACCAGAAAGGCCCACTGTCATCGGCAGTGGACGGAGTAAAGTTGTGGGACCCGTATGTAAGTGACCCATATTTTGAAATGGGGTTTTATTAGGATTTTAACCCATGTCGGGCCCGCATGTCATACAATGGATGAGGTGGGGCCACCCGTCAGTGGCGGCTGGGGCACTCCGAAGGCCGGCCGAGAGGATCGACAGCGCATGGTGGCCGAAGAGAATACGACGAACAGTGGCAAGAGGGGAGAAGCGGGCTACGGGAATGGGACGAGGGAGCGACGGCGAAGGAGGTGGATGGCTTGGATTGTGTGGATGGTGGCCGATGGCGGCGGGTGATGGCGACCAGTGGGCGGTGTTTCAGTGCAGGAGGGCTACGGTTGGGGGTGGCATTTCGGGAGGAAGAGGAGAGAGAGGGAAGAATCGTCCCCTACCTGGCGCTATGGTGATTTCCCGAAGGGCAGCAATGGCGGAACGACGGCGTTCAGATTGGGGATTTCAATTGGGAGGCGTTCGGATGGTTTGGAAGGCGCGGGCAGAGCCGCGAGGTGATGGGGAGCCCTGCGGTGGGGGTTTAATTTGGTTGGTGGAGCTCGCATGAGGTGAATGGAGACGAGGCCGAGCGGCTATGGCGGCGGAGAGAGAGAACTCGTGGCAGGGAGATGGCTTGGAGTGGAACGACGGCGAGGTCCTAGGGCCTATTTATAGGCAGAGCAGGGGCACAAGAAGAGAAGGAACAAATGCGGTGGTCCAGAAAGGCGGTGCGGTGGGATTTTTCTCGCGCGGTGTGCGCGGCAAGCTCGGGCCGACAGGATGGGACAAAGCGGCAGGGAGACAGCGCATCCATGTCGGCCGGAGAGGAGGAAGGGAGGTATGGGCATGGAAAGATGAGGGGACGGGATGGGAGAGATGGGTTTGACCTTGGAGCTCGGCTGTAGCGATTTTTTTGTTCAGGAGTTTCGTCAAGCACGTGGTGCTCGTGCGGGAGAGGGGCGAGTGGAGAAGACGAGTCTAACAGGCGGGGCCTGCGTGTCGGGGAAAGGTGTCCACTCTCCCTTGGCCAGAGGCGCTGAGGGGTGGGCCTGAGAGGGGCTGAGGTGGCGAGCGCGGGCGCGTGCGCATGTCGGGGGAACATGGTGTCCGCGGCGCTCAGCTGGGAGACTAGCGAGTGGGGCTCGGGGCCTAGGCACGTGCGTCGCGTGCACGGGCGGGGTGACGTGTCTAACCGGTGGGGCCCGGTCGGTTCGACTGGGCCATGTGGGAGAGAGGCAAGCAAGCCGAGGGGAGAAAGGGGAAACGGCCCACTGTGAACAGTAACCCTTGATGTTGTTTGGGATTTTGCTTGGGAGGTATTTGGTGATTTCAAAAGGGATTTAATTCGTAATTTTATATTTGGGCCCACAAAATTCTTGAGATTTCTAAGAATGACTTTACCACCATGATTGGGATATTATATATATATATATATATATGGAAGAAATTGGATGTGGATTTTGGAGGGAAAAAGATAAGGAATTCCAAGGGGTTGGATTTTAATTTGGATATTTGAATTTTGGAAAATAAGGGGGGCTTAGGGGGAGGGACTATTGGTGAAAATTTAATAGGAGGTCAGGGAAGGGTTTTTAAAAGAAAATTTCAAATATTTGGAACTTGATCCGGAGTTTTATTTGAGGAATTATTTTTAGAGGGTTTGGAAATGATATTTTGGGCAGTTAAATTGGAATTTGAATTTAATTCTTGGGATTTAAGGGTTAGAAAAGTATGGAAATTTTGTAAGGAAGTTCTCGATGGGAATCTGCAGTTTTGGGAGGAGCAACATAAGGATATTTTAATGAAAGGCTTCAGAGGCGATTTATGAAGTTCGAATGTCGATATTTGATAGAAAATTTTGATTTGAGAATTTAGGAAGGGTTTCAAAGGATGTCCGAATTATGAAACTCGATCTTCGAAATGTGGAGAGGTTTAAAGAGAGATTTTCGAATTTCGAAATTCAAGACTCAGGATTTTGAAGAGAATTTAGAATTAAGGTTTTTAGGGTCTCAAGGAGGGATTAAACTGAGATCTACGGAACTTAGTCCTGAATCACACACGGAGAGTCAACAATTTTTGAAACTAGAGTTTTTATTAAAATAGTTTTTAAACGGCCCGGAAACCAAGGCGTTATAAGAGTGGGATATGTACAAGTGGGTATATATAGGTGGGTACATTTAGTTAGCTATGTATAACATTTTGCAAACAAACTAGTAAAACATCAGGAAATACTGAAACATCCAAATTAAATTATGTGCAACATTCAAAAAAAAATCTAATGCAACACCAAAACCCCCCCAAAAAATTTATCAGAATATAATCATGTGAGATTTTGTTAGAAAGAGCTAATTGCAATGAATACAATGATTCAATTAGATCATATATTGAATAAGTAATTTAAGAGAAAAATATTTTTAAAAGCCGGTAAAATCTTACGTGCACGCATGCAAGATGGAAAAGTGTAGGAGAGAGGATTGTTGCAGAGGGAGCCCGCGCTAGACTTGGGCGTCTGATCTTTTGGCAGCGAGCAGACGCAATCAGTTACCAAAAAAGAACTGTCACAGGATTTCCCCTGCACAATTCCTCGCTTTTACAGCTCACACCTGTGCTGTGGTGTTGGCTGCTTTTGAACATTGCAACCTTACACATATTATCTTCGTTTTAAAATATATATTGTTGATTTTTTAAATATGATGTTTGATTATTTATGTTATTGAAAATATTAATTATTATTTATTTTGTTATAACTTATTTTATTATTAAAGGTACTTTAAGTATGACTTATATTTTATATATTTATACTAAATTTTTAAATAGTAGAAGTACTGGATTTGACAATGCATGGACATTCACACGATAAATCATGTAGAGACTCTTTCACAAATAAAATGCAAACAGTAAAAAACAATAGAGATAAATTAATGATCAAACTCCAAATTTTGTATAAAGGGACTGTCTAGAGATAATATATTTAGGAGTTTACCACGGTCTGTAGACACAAAATAGTATCACACTAGAGAGAACATATTTTGCATAATTTTGCTTTTGGATGGAGATTGTAGGGCCCAGTAATAGATTGAGAACGAATGGATGCGTGCCACTTGTCAATAGAATGAACGGGCCACGCGAATCCTGAGGCCACCGTTGCTGTCGCCTCTCGCCCGAGAACTGGTCACACTGTTGAGATCGCCCGATCCGATTAATCCTAGTAATTAGTAACCACTAAATCCAAAAAGATTCCTTAAAAAGAACTAATCCAACTCACCCAAATTAAACTGCATGCATGTCTCTTTTTTTCCCTAAAAAAGACAAAAACACACCGGGAAATTATCTCGACTAACTAATCCAAACTCCTTAAACCCCCTGTCAGTTAATCTGTTCGTTGACCCGGTTTAATTCAAATTCCATTCCATTTAATTATAGTTATTTATCTGCATGAACGCATGAGATCACTTTAATTTATCCACATCTTATCTCCATTTAATAATCCTCTATATATACACTTGATCATCTCTGCGTCTTCTTCCTCATCGTACGTGTAATTAGGTTAATCGATTGATCTCGTCGTCGACATGGCGGGGGGTTTCGCCATCGACGCCAAGGTCGCCGGCGGTGGGAGGAGAGAGTTCAAGGGGAAGATCACGTGGTACGTGTGGCTGTGCGGCATCATCGCGGCCACCAGCGGCCTCATGTTCGGCTACGACGTCGGCATCTCCGGCGGGGTGACCTCCATGGACGACTTCCTGGTGAAGTTCTTCCCAGCGGTGTACGCGCGGAAGCACAGGGCGAGGGAGAACAACTACTGCAAGTTCGACGACCAGCGGCTTCAGCTCTTCACCTCGTCGCTCTACCTCGCCGCGCTGCTCGCCAGCTTCGTCGCGTCGAGGCTGTGCACGCGGCTGGGGCGGCGGAGGACGATGCAGCTCGCCTCGGTGTTCTTCCTCGCCGGCACTTGTCTCTGCGCCGGCGCGGTGAACCTGGCGATGCTGATCGTCGGGAGGATCTGCCTCGGCGTCGGCGTCGGGTTCGGCAACCAGGCGGCGCCGCTGTTCCTGTCGGAGATCGCGCCGGCGCACATCCGCGGCGCGCTCAACATCCTCTTCCAGCTCGACGTCACCATCGGGATCCTCATCGCCAACGTCGTCAACTACTTCACCTCCAACGTCCACCCCGTCGGCTGGAGGTACTCGCTCGGCGGCGCCGGCGTCCCCGCGGCGGTGCTGTTCCTCGGCTCGCTGGTGATCACCGAGACGCCGACGAGCCTCGTCGAGCGCGGACGCCGCGACACCGGCCGCGCCACGCTGGAGAGGATCCGCGGCACGGCGGACGTGGACGACGAGTTCGAGGAGATCAGGTACGCGTGCGAGACCGCCGCGGCGCTGTGCGCGGAGGAGTCGCCGTTCAGGCGGCTCCGGCGCCGCGAGTCCCGGCCGCCGCTGGTGATCGCCATCGCCATGCAGGTGTTCCAGCAGTTCACCGGCATCAACGCCATCATGTTCTACGCCCCCGTCCTCTTCCAGACCATGGGGTTCAAGAGCAACGGCTCCCTCCTCTCCGCCGTCGTCACCGGCGGCGTCAACGTCCTCTCCACCCTCGTCTCCATCGTCTTGGTCGACAAGTTCGGCCGCCGTAAGCTCCTCCTCCAGGCCTGCGGCCAAATGCTCATCGCCCAGGTATATATAAAGACTCTCCTTCTTCGATCTACTTCTTCGATCTACTCCTAGCTCAAGGAACCCTAACAATGGCGGAAACCCTAACTCTAGTATAGAAATCCTAACTCACTCAGCTCATCTCATCGTCAGCTTGTTAGCTTATCAGTCGTTAGCCAAAATTTAAATTTTAAAACTTAATTTTTAAGTTGATTTTGGATTTTTCCTCATAATCCATTTTATAGCATTAACCTTTCAACCGTATATAAAAGTTTTAACTACAAATTATTTTATAAAAGTTTTAGATATAAATTATTTTCGGTTGCTTAGCTCATTTTGTTATGGATTATTGGCGGCCCTAACAATGGCAATGGTGCAGACGGCGGTAGGAGCGATCATGTGGGAGCACGTGAAGGCGGACAGCAACCCTGGCGAAAGGTGGGCGGTGGCGATCGTGGTGCTCATCTGCGTCTACGTCTCGAGCTTCGCATGGTCGTGGGGGCCGATGGGGTGGCTGATCCCGTCGGAGACGTTCCCACTGGAGACGAGGACGGCGGGGTTCTCGTTTGCGGTGAGCTCCAACATGCTCTTCACCTTCCTCATCGCGCAGGCCTTCCTCTCCATGATGTGCAGGATGAGGGCCTTCATCTTCTTCTTCTTCGCCACCTGGATAGTCATCATGACCGCCTTCGTTTGGTGGCTGTTGCCGGAGACCAAGGGGGTGCCCATCGACGAGATGGTCAACACGGTGTGGCGCCGCCATTGGTTCTGGCGGAGGTTCTTCGCTGACGACGGCGACGACAAGATCGATAACTGCTGATGGATTTGAAATTTGGTTTGAAGCTAGATCGATGAAATCAAATCAAATCAAAATTAATTTTACCTATTATTTGTGAGGATTATTCAGATTTTAGTAATTAATTTGGGTGTGGATGATGATGATGAGATGAATTACTTGCAACTTAAAATGAGAGGCATGCATGTACCGACTTATTCCTCGAGTATACAATTGCACATGACGGCAATAATACTCTATATATATATATATATATATATATATATATAGAGTTGTTCGTGAACACAACTGAACAGATTAATTCAGAATTTTCGTGTATGGATGTTCACAGTTTGTTGAAAAAGTTGTTTCAACTCCCTTTTTCATACATGCGCTCAAAACTTTGAATGTGAATAATTGTTTTTCATTATATCAATCACGCACGCGGGGACTATCTGGAACATGCATGTCTATGGTTTATGCAACGTTTGGAATCTGTTCTCACATAAATCATGTTTTGAACATAATCATCCGTATTTAATAGAGTGTGATATCTGAATCTGCTAGAAAATCATTCGGCATTGAGATAAACTATCTCATTACATTACGCAAATTATCCAAATGTTATATGTGAAAAATAAATTATCTCATTACATTACGCAAATTATCCAAATGTTATATGTGAAAAATAAATTAGATTTTCCATGAAAACTAATACTTAATTTTATGCAGATATGTTTTTAATGATTTTTTAGTATATAATTACAACAAATAATGGTCAAATATATGCACTCATTGATATTACAATGACTGGCGCTCGTTCCACCCCAATCGGAGAAATTTCTTCATAATAAATGGCGAAAAGAAATCATACATAAAAATCACGTCACCATTGGCAGAAATAATAAAGGAAATAATATCATAAATGATAATACAAAATTATAATGAACTTTGGTCAGAAAATAATTCATACATTTAGGACTATAAGCAAAGTAAGATAGAAATTGATCTTTTAGTATGAAAATTACCATATCAGACTTCTTTATATATTTATGCTTCCTACAATTCCGTGCTAAGTTAATTTTTGTTTTCGATTTTAAACAGTATGTAGTGCACACAATATTTATATATTTCTGTTGAGAATCAACTAATCAAAGCAGTGGAACAGTACAAATCTATGGGAAGATCAAGATATATCCAGAAGCCCATGCAAAACGTGACATAAAAAGACGACTGCAAAGTAGAATCAGGATTATTATCAGTAGGGAAAATTATAAACCCACCCAAATACCACCCTAAGTTTAAGGTTCCCCTATAAGATGATTTGTTGTAAATATCCCTATTAATTCACCATGGTTTGAGACTCTCTTCCAATACCGTTGCTCGTATATTCTCATGGCTCCTTTTCATATGTGCTATATGATCATTGTCCTACTACGCCTATGGCCCAAACTCATCTTCTCAGTGACGTAGTGTCACACTGATCTTACCTTTGAATATGCCGAAGAAACCAGCTGTTGCTAGACCCCATGAGGTAGATGCAACGTATCATCTCCTGGCGACCCCGATGTCTAATAGTAGGGACTTATGACTACCGTTATCCAACGGCGTGCTGGACGCTACGAGTGGAGATGGTACAGCCATGTTATCGGGCCTAGCTATTATGAGCGGGACCTCGGCTCCTCTCAGCATATTGGTATTTCTAGGAGCGCATGTGTGGGTATGCGGCCATAGGAACGCACGGGCAATAGTATTGGGAGGGATTCTCAAACCATAATAAATTAGGAGGGGGGTATTTGCAATAAATCATCTTATATGAGAAATCTTAAATTTAGAGTGATACTTGGTGTTTTTTTTTTTTGCAATTTTCTGTTATCATATCTTGCTCTGAGGGCTTGCCTAGCTGGATTAGTCTTGTTCTCTGCGACCAACAAGCACAGGAGCAAAACTATAATCAACCAACCAAATAAACCTTGCCAAAGTGAAAAGGAATGTAGTGATCACTTTTGTAAACAGAAGAAGAAGCAGAAGCATAAGCAACAGAGCATCATTAGGTTAGCAACAAAGATAAAAAAACACAACTACTTCCAAGTTCCAACTCTTCAGAGTTCAGACCACCTCACAACTAGAGAACATTAACTAATTAATGAGAGATTGAAACCAGCCCAAATTCACAAAGTTCATATTGAATCCAAGAATCCGAAAATATCCCAACAAATTTTTTAAAAATAGTATGATCATGCTAACAACACTTAACATAAAAGTTTCTTTAAAATTAGACGTGTTTTATATGGTCTAAACTACCCTTAGCGAAAATTTGTATTTTAAATGGTTGGCCCGATCAGGCTTTTTTTTTCATGGTTAATCAGTTTTCTTTAGAGCATCTCCAACAATAGCCCTAAAAATAGAGTCCCTACTTTCTAAGTAGGGGCTCATTTTATTTTCTGGGACTCTGTTTTTGATACCCAACTCCAACAAGGGCATCTAAATCTGAGCCCCTGTTTCTTTTTCTCTCATATTTCAATATAATCTATATGTATATTCTTCATATTACATGACTAAAATTCAAACTTAAATATTTGTAAACCATAAGAATAAACCATATTTAAATTTATGATTTCAAATAAGACAATTTAAATTCAAATTCAAACTCTAGTTATATACAGACTACTGAACTTGTGACGCTCAGAGCCATGACCTGCAAATTGCAGTCGATGCTAGCAATCTGGCATGGCAATTTAGCAAACGATGTGTGCCAGGATATGAACTTTTGAAGATTGAATACTTACAATTGTCGTGAACCCTGACAAATCTAGATCTCTGACATTGGGGAAGCGGTCAAGCATGCTGCGGGTGGACGTCAAGAAATCAAGCTTGTGTTTGTTCATACGACGATTCAGGTGCAGCCGCTTGAGGCGGCCGGTGCCAGCGCCGGAGCCCAGGTTGAGGCCAAGCGGCCAGTCGAGCGTGCCGCCGTATTCGATGTGGATGTCGACCAACGCGGGGGGGGGGGGGGGGGGGGGGGGGGGGTGCTTGAGCGCGCGGTGGACCCACCTGCCGAAGCTGATGAACCTCCCCTCGTAGGGCAGGTGCAGCCGGAACGCGTCCAGCGGCGGCGGTGCTGGTGCCGCCTAGGAGTGTCGGTGACAGTAGGGCATTGGCAAAGTCCTCGAAGCCGTCGCAGTCCTCTACCACCACTGGCGCTCCCTCCTCGCCGCCTGCGCAACACAACTCCCGCTGGTCGATGTCGACACACCGCACGAAGCGCCACACGTCTCGCCACCGCCGCGACAAGACGCCCGTCTGCACGGCCTGCCGGGACCCGACCAGCGTGAGGATGTCGTGTAGGAGGCAGTCCGGCAGCTCGCTCAGCCGGTCCTCCGCGTCGGCGCGTAGGGGCTATGGCGTAAAAACTCCCAACCGCAGAGTAGGGAGTTCCCTACGTATCCATGGGAGATGGGGCTGAGGAGGAAGATTTCGGAGCCTCTATAAAGTAGGGACTCGAGTTAAGGCCCTGTTGGACTTGAGTTTTTTTATTTGGATTCAAAAAAATAGAGTAGGGACCCTGTTTAAAGTCTATGTTAGAGATGCTCTTATAAACCGGTCCGGTTTTGGTCAAACCAACTGTTTTATAGCTAGAAACTAATTAGTTTCCAATAGGGAATTCAAAATTTTGGCCAATTTTGGAATGGTTCTTGATTGGTATTTCAATTTTTTAAAAAAATTGTAAAACTGTTCAGGAGCAAATTTATATTCACATTTGCATTTGTAAACGCTGTTTAGCATATACCAATATGTAGTAGTTTTGTACCTTAAGAATCGCACAAGTTATATAGAGCCCATGAAAGGTTCTTAGAAATTTCTAACTGTTCTCAATCGATGAACGTTAGAAACTGAGAAAATGGGCAAATAGAAAATGGATTTAAACCTCTGAAGGAGATGTGCATTTGCGCAACCTTTTCTCTTCAATGTAGTACAAACAGTGATGGAAGATGATTCTTAAGAAAATGACAAAAGAATATAATAGCATTGATTACTCCACCAAAATTCAAGTTTAAACTCTATCTTTACACTGAGAAACCAAACAGACAACCTTGAGTTAAATACTAGCACATGTACCGTTTATATGCAGTTTTGTTCCTTTTCTTCTCCATGTGTGAATCGAGCTTGACTTAAAATTTATGGGGTGGTATATGTGCACTTTATAAATATTGTCCAATAATTTTAGAATTTTCATAACTATCTGCATGATATTTAGAGAATTGTGGAGAATACTTATATGATTCTAGTTAATAAAGTCATGTGTTACCTAGATGGAAAGTGGGCTCAGGCGAAGCTCACATGCCTTTAGGTTCCAAGCTCGTTTAGTGTTGGCTGCACACTCGCTGCAACAAATGTGGTTTGTAAGGGCGCAAGCACTAATGTATAAACTATTAGAGACAACCCTTTGTCACACCCAGAATTTTCATCCAAAATTTAGGTGACTTACTGTACGTAAATTCTCGTCCAGGAATCAACTGAGTCACACAAATAACATAGTTGATACCACAGTAAATGTCTTCCATAATTCGATTGTATTTATTATAGAGGCAAATAGTACCTCTCAAAAGATAAAAGTCTAAACAGCGGAATAAAGCTAAAGATAACGTGACGACTTCAAGTCCACATGCGCTTGACCAGGCTTCCGCTCAGTCCTCTAAGAATCCTTCATCACTGAAGTACTTCTCTGATGATGATTGTTGATTGCAAGGTGAGTACATGAAATACGCTACAAGTCACATAGCAATGATACAAGTGCATAAGTATACAAAGGAAGATATAATATAGCTCATTTGCATAAACAGCATTTAGTAAAATATTTATAGAGCAGTAAAACAAGTAGTCATTAAGTAATATTAATTAACACTGTACCGTCCTCTAAAGCAGTATAGGCCCAACCACTCCCATCCTGGAGCTATTAAAATTTCACCATTTATTATTATTAATGAATAGTGTGGGACTAATCACGAAAAATATTGCTAGACCACCCATTAACCGCGGGCACGGCTATTCAAACAGTTTTACTCTGACCAGAGGTGTACCAATTTATCCACAAGACACAACTCCACAACACATTACCGTGCGTCTCAATACCACCATGGTACCTCAGAAAGGAATTGTGTAGTACCCTCCATGTAACCCTCACAACAAGAGAGCCACCCACCGAACCACCTGTCTCCGGCAGGAGTCTCCCAATAGGAAGATGGCCCAGCACCCGAAACATGGACTTATTTACGACTGTCATGCGCGGACTTATTGACGACTGCCACAACACACCGTGGGGCCTCCGGTTGAACGAATCACACTTCAATTCTCGCCATTACCCATTCTAGCTTGTGGTTAGTACGGGTATTGCTTCGCAAAGATAGCTCACGAACCAGTCCTTAAGTGTCATGAGCACCACTAGCATCAACTTCAGTCCATGTGCTCACAACCCACCCTTTAATAAAGTTTTAGTTGCCCATTAATTATCCACACACGACCTCGGTCGTGAACTAACTCATTATTTCATGTTAATCTGACATCATGAGTAAGAGTTAAGTGATAGCCCATGAGTTCCTCTATAGTTTCTAAGCATGGCTAAGCAGGGTACTAGAATTATTCTAGCTAACCATTATTTAAAGCTAGCTAGTCACATTATTCCCATAGGTACAAACAACAGGTAATCAAAGCAATAGGGCCATAATCAAGGATCAGGGTTTTCCCTCTCGATGACATTGTAAAATAAATGCACATTTGAAGGAAAACATAGCTTTAACCATAGGTACAACATACTCAAAGGTGTTTAAGATTTGTGTGACTTGCCTTGCTGCTCTGCGAAAGATTTGGAACTCTCTTCGTAAAATCCTAACTCTTCCGGAACGTCGGCGGCTAAAAATAATAAACAAAAACAAGAAGAATAGTACATAAGCATACATCAACAGTATAGTATTATGTTTTTAATGGATAGATCCTGATTTTTAAAGAATTATGCAAGTTGAATCACCCAAAACGGAGTTAGGATGAATTAGTTACGAATTTCCAAAGTTTAAAACATATACTATGTGTTAAGGAAATTATTAACCGATTTATGACGTCAGCCCTAGGGAGAGAGAGGGTGAGCTGGCGGCTGACATGCGGGTCCCACTAGACAGAGAGAGGAAGGAGGCCGGCGCACCGTGGACTGGGTACCCCGAGGGTCTGGACGGGTTTGGATGGCTAGGATTAAACTAGGGGTTAGATCTAACGGCTAGGACTTGATCAAGGAGATTGGACGATTGAGATTGAATCCGGTCGATTGGATCTCTCGGGAGGCGGCACTGGCATGGCGTTGACGTGGCTGCCACGTGGGCAGACTGGTGGCGGTGGCACGGGATCCGATGGTCGACGGTGAACGGCGGCGTGGCAAGGCACGGTGAGAGCACAGAGAGGTAGAGGATGACTTGGCAATTCTTACCGACACTAAGACGACGGGGAACGGCGGCGGGAAATGACCGGTGGCCAGCTCCAAGCGGCAACTGGCTTCGGGTCGTCGGGGACGGTGGCGCTCTGATGATCCTCGGTGGTAGCGAAGGGGCGGCCGGGGTTCTTCTCGCTCCTGCGGTCCCAACGGTGGCGACGGTGAGCACCGGCGGCGAATAGAACGGTGGCCAGGCTTGGCTGAAACGCGGTGGCGGCAGAGCAGATCGAGCACGGCGCTAGGGCGTCTAGGGCTTTAGCGAGCTCGGGTGGCGGCGGAAGGAGAGAGAGAGAGAGAGGGGCCTGGGGATGCTATTTATAGCGGAGGCAAGGGGAGATCGGCTTGGGTTCGGTTGCGACGAAGGTTAGGGTTCTCTTCGGACTCTCGAAGCTTCACGAGCTCGAGCCGGTGACGTTTTCTTCGGGATTTCGTTGCGATTCTTGGGGGAAAAGGAAGAGGAGACCAAGGAGATCAAAACCCCTCAACCAATTTGAGGAATCTGCGAGTGAATCAACGGGATTTCAACAGATTTCGCGGTGGCCAGGATGGGATGAACAGGGTCTCTCCGACCCGAGGTCGGAGACGGATTGGGTCCACCTGTCAGCGAGAGGGGAGGCACAGGCACGGTAGCAGGCCGAGCCGGGAGCTAGGCTGCCACCGGCGTGCGCGGGGAGGGAACAGGGATGGGCCGGATTCAGCCTGATTGGCTAAGAAGGATTTTCAATTAATTTTTCCATTAAAATAATAGCTGAAATGCTCTTTCATTTATTAAAAATACTTCCCTTGCTCAATTAATTCCTAGAAAATTCCAGGAGCCAAAGGATTAAGCAAAGTATTTTATAAAATTTTATCTGGGCCATTTTCTATTGAAAATTTTCACTGATTTTTTTATTTCACCCCTTGGATTTTAAAATAAATTCTAAAAAAAAAATGCTTTTTCACATAATTTTATTATTTTGGAAATTTTAGGGTGTGACACCCTTTATGTTCCTTTTGCTTTCCTGATAATTGTTCTTTTCAGCTGCTAGCTACTCCCTCTATTTCAAATTACTTGTTGTTCTAGTTTTGTCATAAGTCATACTACTAGAAAAATCAAATCGCTGGCGACTAGAATAGATTTTTGCAGGCGGATTGTAACGCCCCTCTCCCCCTAATCCGTACAGGTCAGCAGAGGAGGAACGTTGTTACCTGTAATACCTGTACCAGTCCTAGGAGACTGGCTGGTACATACAGGACATCGGTGGATCACAGCCAAACCTGCTTTATTTATTAAACAAAGTCCTTACATAAGTTGCAGCCTCGAACAGAACCCGACACGTGCAACGATACATTACAAAAGTAGCAACAGAAATACACGGGTAGGCCTATACCCACAAGCAACGGCTTAGGGACCTAGAGCGAAACCCTAGAACTCCTCTTACTCGACGTGATCCTGGTAGAACTGGCTGAGGGTAGGGTCTTCATCTTCATAGACTTCTGAGAGTAGATAAGCAAGGGTGAGTACATGAGGTACTCAGCAAGTCACAGAAAATATGCGGCATGCAAGGCTTAGCAAAGAAGGTTAGGGTTATTTTCGCAAAGTGATTTTCAAAGGTTTTGTGGTTTTAAAGGTCTAAGTGTGCCTTTTAAGTTGTCGGAAAGAAGCTCACGATTGAATCCATTCCGTGAGTTGCTTTGCAACAACTCACCACAATTTAGTTAGTCGGGAAGAGACTAGTGTCTCGACCCATTCCACAAGTCAGAGACTTGTCACAAATTCCGATTCGGAGCATACCCTCCTCTGGTACCTCCGTACTTTCCACATAGATAGGCTCAGAATCATGACCACAACTGCCGGTACTCCTGAAGATAACAACTCGGTTGGGCTTACTGTTAGCGTCATAAATTGGCTTTCACCAACTCCATTGACATAAACTGGCTTTCACTAACTCCATCGTGAGTTAGTCATGTCTTCTCTTCTTCCAAACTCTAATGCTACCGACTTGTCTTTCTTTTACTGTAATGATTGTTGCGACCATGACGTTGTTGATGCCTTTCTGCGACGACTGGCACTTCGACTTTGGGTGAAGTCTCGAGAAGTTATTCATGTCCAAGCGTTGTTTTTCTGGTCTCGATTGCAACTGGTAAGGTTGTTCTCCAAAGAAGGTTGGCGAGGATGATCCATCAATCCTAGCTTGACTTGTCCCTTAATGTCCTGCATCATGTTCTTTTTATCTTCCTGATGAATTGCTTTGTCTTCTGAGACTCGATCATAATCTTTGGAGATGAACTGATCTGGCTATCCATTACTTGTGTCTTCCTAAGACTTCTTAGCTTCCTCTTGCGGCTATATAACCAAGCAATAGCTTCTACTATCCAACAACAGTCTGCTGACTCTTGGTGAACTAGGGTTTGCGACAAAACTGAGTTTGCATATCTTGAGCTGAGCAGAGGTCCTGATTGTGATTATTATTGAATCCAATATAATCTCTTTCTTCTTATCACATGTATAAAATTGTCCATCTGTGGTGGAGAAATCAACGGGGAGAGAATGTATAGAGCAAAGAGAGAGAGGGGCATCTTCTTTACTAAATATTTAAATTATCACTGAACTGTAATGAATATAGAGTGTTGATTATTACAATGCCAAACTAGTATGGCCATATCACCAGCTGACATACGCCATACGCTACCCAAGCACACAAGCACGAAAGAAGCAAGCACCAGCACACTAACAAGCAAGCTAACACACGTGACTAAACTAAACGTGAAAATCATTCTTGAGGGTGTAGCTTAGGCTTTAGGAAGGTAATCAGATAGCTCCTTTGACTTCTTCGGCTGAGGGGCATCAGCTTCTTCTTGAGCAGGCAAGTAAAGATCAGCTTCAGCGGCGTAAACGAGTCGAGGGAGATCTTCGCGGTTGGAGTCAAGAGTCACCGTGATCTTGCAGCAGAAGTCCGTTCCATTGTTGGCAATAGCGTGGTGGTACACTGGCAAAATCTTATATCCGATTTCGGCAACCATACGGCGAAGCTCTGCCAAGAAACCACTCTCTCCAAGATACACACTTTCTCTGTTGGCCATCTAGAACAAAGTTGAAAATTCTAAGTCGGTAATCCTTCTTCTGTTGCCTCTAATTAGGGGTAAGGAGAGAAAAATCAAACATAGACAAGAGAGAGCAAGAAGATTTTCACAAATAATTTTTTTTGGGAAATGATGTCCTTAAGGTCTGACCGTTTTGCTTATCCTACAGTCAGCATTGGCTCTGATACCAACTTATCACGCCCAGAAATTTAGCCAATTTCTAGACTATTTTGTGTATTAAAATCCCTGTCCAGGAATCAAGCCAGGGTACACAAAATGACAAATCAATAAATAGTTTCAAATGTAAATAAAGTGTAAATACTTACAGAAGAGGCACTTAGTCCTCACACGGAAGAAAACAGCAGCGGAAAGGCAAAACTAGCGTGTCTTCAGCTCCACACCACAGGCAAGCTCAACTGGGGTATAAGCCAAGGTCTTCACTTCTGAAAAAGGGGAATATAGCAAGGCTGAGTACCACCCACCGTACTCAGTAAGCCATACCAATGATGTATTTATGCACGGGATTTCAAAGAGAGGCTGGTGGCTCATTTGCGTAAAATCAGTTGTAAACAATAGTAGTTCGCAAACAGTAAAAATGTTGATTAATTTAACAAGATTAATTCTCCACTGATTAACGTTACACCACGTTAACCAGGCCCAACCATTCCCAACTGGTTGACGTTACACCACATCAACCAGTCTCCACTGATGAACGCTACACCACGTTCACCAGACTCCTCCGGGTACCATTACTCCACGTTACCCGGACTCCACTGATTAACGCTACACCACGTTAACCAGTCTCCACCGGACAACGTTACACCACGCTGACCAGTTTTTCCTGATCAACGCTACACCACGTTGACCAGGCCGCGTTGATGAACGTTACACTACGCTCACCAGGCTTCACCGATTAGCGTTACACCACGCTAACCGGCCACCCCCGGTCAACTCAACCACGTCGACTGGACTCACACCTTCCACAACACCAGTTTCATAAAACCAGATTAATTATCTAAAGGTGAGACTAATCACGGTGAGTCTTGGCCAATGTGCCCATGACCGCGGGCGCGACTATTCGAATAGATTTACTCTGATCAGAGGTGTACAACTTTACCCATAAGACACAGCCTCACACACGTTTCCGTGCGTCGATGTGTCCCCACGACACCCCACAAGAGGCTGTGACAGGACCGTTCACGCAACCCCTCCTAAATCATCCACACCACGCTAAGGTTGCACTTGCCGACAGGGCACGCCATATTGGCCAGGCTACCCCCCTTGCGAAGCCCAGCCATTGCCCACGCTGGCTTGTGGAAAGTACGGGTAGTTGCTCAAGTGGTTCCCGCGAACCGGTCCTTAATTGCTATGGGTGTGACAAGCAAAATCATACACCCATAGCCCACCATTTAGATCCAAGTTTAGTAATTTAACGTCAACCTATCCAAAGTTTCATTTTTCCGACATTGAGTCGAATCATATAACAAGATATTATTTA
The DNA here is from genome assembly GCA_003991445.1 of Oryza meyeriana var. granulata. NCBI lineage: Eukaryota > Viridiplantae > Streptophyta > Magnoliopsida > Poales > Poaceae > Oryza > Oryza meyeriana. Next base: position 61,612 of record RYFJ01002320.1, read on the forward strand.
ATTCTCATGTGAGCTATGTTGCTAAGCATGGCTAAGCTGGTCCTATCTCTAGCCAAGTCATCCAATGAGACCTAAGCTAGTCAAATTATCACTCAAAGTTATCAAGAAATGGATAACAAATTAACAGGGTCTCAAGTATGTGGATAGGTTATTCCATATTCCATGTAATTGGCAAAACAACAATTTATTTGTAAATCGTAAAACGTTTCACAAAGTAGGTTCAACATGCTCAAGGATAAATGTGTGACTTGCCTTGCGACAAACATCTTCGATTGCCCTTTCGAACTCTTCCGTAGACTTCGCGGTCCTTCGAAGCGGCGATTATATGTGACTACACGCAAAACAATAAAAACTCTAAGAAACTCCAAGTAAACAGTATATAAAAAATACATAAACAAGTAGATTATAATTTTAGATGAATTTAGGGAGAAGAACGGGTCAATTCGGAGTTCGGATGGAAAAGATATGGCTTCCGGAATATCGAATTCAGAATAGATCCGAAAGGAATTGGAAAAGAATATTCTCAGGAATATTCTCTCAGAATTAAATTAGAAAATTTATTTTTGGCACTTGAGAAAAAGTGGCACTGTCCTGGCTCACAGTTTCGGGGAACAGCTGGAGTGGTGGATTGGGCTAGGGCTGATAGGGCACTGACAGATTAATAAGAATCAACGACTAGGATTCGACTTGGATGAATTTAAACAGCCGAGATTGATTTGGGAACTTGTTATAGATTGGACGGCTGTGATTCAACCCTAGGGTTTATGGAGATCCGATAGTGAATATTGGATTCAAATGATCGGACGGCTCTAATTGGCCTAGAATGATCCAACAACTGGGGCGGTCGAACTTCTGCACGCGGGACCCACGCGGCAGCATCATAGGAAGAGGAGGCCAAGCTCCTGCCATGGCGTGGCCGAGGAGGTCAGGGCGACGGCCGGCGCGACGGGGCACTATCATGGCGAGGCAGAGAGGACACCCGACGGCGCGACGACTTCGGTGGCAAGAGCAGCGACTCCAGGGTGGCGCGACGCGGCGAAGACGTTAACGATGGCGCCATGGCGTGACACTGGATGAGGAAGGAGGCGGCTCCGGCGAGGAGATGCCGAGGGAGGTGTCCTCGACTGGGGCTTACCAACGGTAGACGAGGGCAACGACCGGCGACGAAGCGACGAGGACGATGGCAAACGACGAGGGCGACGTCGGGGAGGAAACAACAGCAGGGGTTGGCGGTGCTGAGGATGTTGATGGCGTTTGGCGGCACCCAGGTGGCGTGGCCACGGCGACTTGTCGGCGGCAAGCGGCAGCGAGGGAGATAGCGAGCCCGGGGCGAGGACGACGACGCCGGCGACGGCAGGACGGCTGGGTGACGACGGCAGACGATGACAGACAGAGGAAAGAAGAGGGGAGCAACGGCTGCGGCTCACCGGCTGTAGGAAAAAGCGACGACGCCGACGATGAAGAACGGAGGGAGGAGGAGAAACGGGCGTTGTCAGGCGAGGCTCACCCTAGGCAGCGGCGTCCACGGGGGCGACGACGTCGATGCCGAACCACCGGCGGCATCCACAGGCAGAGACACAGTGGCGGCGGCGACGACTCGCGCAAGGAGGCGGTGGAGCAGGGGCGCTGGCCGGCGGCGACTTCGGTTAAGGGGCGGCACCGAGGGGGAGGCTCACCTCGGGGCGGCGAAGGACGACGACGGCTGCAGCACGGAGACCCACCGTGGTCGATGTTGGCTCCACCTGCTCCCGCGCCCCGCACCCTCCTGCTCGCCCGGGACAGCTCCCGTGCCCGCGCCCTGCTCCCGGGAAAGCTCCCGTGCCTGCGCCCCGTTCTCGGGCCCTCGCCCGGGCCTTCGCCCGGCGCCCGCGGAACGTGCCCTTCGCCCGGGAGCTCGCCTGCTCTCCCGGGAACCTCCGGCCGGGAGCAAACAATAGATACAGCCGGAAGCTCCCGGCCGGGAGGACAATGAACTCAAGACCTCACGCGAACACTAAGAACATAGAGATTTTGGTGCTGCCCAAACCGCACAGCATTTTCTGTTTTCTCCTTCTCCTTTTATAGCGGATTTACAAGTGCACAGCGTCCGCACGTCGCCCACGACGCGAGCCATACTCGTGACGTCGCCAACGTACAGGCGCGTACGCGAGCCATACTCGCTACGGCCACGACGCGTCCTTCCACTTCCGTGACGTCGCCCACGACGCGTCCATGTCCGTGACGTCCCCCACGAACCAACGCGTACGTGAGCCATCCCCTCGTGACTCGACCTCCTCTCATCATGAGCCACTTTCTCCTCCGTGAGAACCGGACGACGTCCGAGCTCGCCGCCAGACATGGTCAGCACTCCCTGCAGCTATCCTGCCCACACACGCACGCATGCGTCTCGACCGGGAACGCACCACGGTCGGGATTATTCCTAACAGTCGACAAGGGGTGGCGACGCACTGGAACCGAACGGTGGCGACAACTGCCCGGCAACGGCAGCTCGGGGTAGAGCCGGGCGGCGGCGGCACGGGCCAAAGGGCTGCAGACGCCGGCGGTGACGACTGGAGGCGCGGCCGGCCGAGGCAGGCGACTGGAGCAGCAGAGGGGCGGCGCTGGGCTTCGGGACGACTGGGGAGAGTGCTCCCGCGGCGCTCGGGGGCGATGGAGAGACGACCGAGCGTGGTGGAGGTGGCAGCATGGCTCGGCCGGGCGCAGGCGGCGGCAGGCCGCGCGGCGGCGCGGGCCGAGGGCGAGCAGTGCGGCAGCGTGACCACGCAGGGCGGCGCGGCGCACAGGGGCAGGAGGCGGCGCGGCAGAGGCAGCGACGGCGCACGGGCGGTGGCGGCCGGGCGAGCAGGGAAACGGGAGAACGAAACTCGGGAGAGCCATTTGAGGGCACGGGGAGGCGGAATCGTGGCCGAGGAGGCGGTTTTGGAGCGGGAGTGGGCGCGAGAACGGCGGCGTCGTGGGGGCGTGCGGAGCGGGGTTGGCGGACAGGCGGTTGCGACCAGAGGCCGGGGCGGCGCAGGCTGGGCGAGCGCGGCGTGGGCCGTGGGGGCGCGGGCGACGCAGGCCGGGGCCAGGGCGGTGCAGGCTGGGCCCGGAGAGGAGCGCAGCCGAGGGAATTTTTTTGATTTTTATATTTATTTATTAAAAGATTTGCAAAAATAGATTTTTGTTTGAAAAATTTGCAAAAATAGACTCCCAATCGCCCTCCCAAAGGGCGATTTTATGACGTGGCTGACGGCCGTTGGCCCCCGCCGACGGCCGTCAGCCATTTTGCAGGCGGGCCCCCGGCCTCCCAAAAACCGCCCTCTCAGAGGGCGGTAAGGGGGCCGCCTGCAAAATGCATCCGGGCGCCCGCGTCAGCGCCCGCGCCCGCGCCCTCGGCCGCGTCAGCGCCCGCGCCCGCGTCCTCGGCCCTTGCGTCCGCGTCCGCGTCCCGCGCCTGCGCCCCGTTCGCCCTCGGGCGCGCAATTTGCAGGCGGCCACCTTACCGCCCTCTGAGAGGGCGGTTTTTGGGCAACCCGGGGGCCGCCCGCAAAATGGCTGGGCCGACGGCCGTCAGCCACGTCATAAAATCGCCCTCTGGGAGGGCGATCGGTGGGAGTCTATTTTTGCAAATTTTTCAAATAAAAATCTACTTTTGTAAATCTTTTAATAAATAAATATAAAAATGCTAAAAATTCCAGCCGAGGGGCTCGGCCCAGACGACGGCGCGGCTCGGCTGGCTGGCTGAACAGAGAGAGAAACAAAGAAGAAGATGAACAGGAGGAAGGAAACAGAAGAAGGAGAGAAAAATAAAAGGAGAGAAGGAAGATTGGAAGAAAAATAAAGAAAAGAGAAAAGAAGGAGAAAAGGTGGGGATTTTTCAGAAATTCACCAAATCTAGAATTTAAATTTAGAATTTTAAGAAGTATCGGGAATATCGGAAATGGGGAAAATTGTCCAAAATTTTCGAGGACTGCGAACACTGGCGTATATATATTTGGAAACATCGGAGACGTCGAAATACTTTTGGGACTCCACATATTTTTTGGAATTGAGGAGATTCGCCGGAATTTTTGGAACTCTCCAAGCATAAGAATATTTTGGGAATTTCGAGGATATTGGAAGGAGTTAGCAGGAATATTCCGAAATCAGGAAAAATGGGAATATTTACGGAATCAGGAACTTGGGAAAAATAGAGGGGATTTTGCGTTGACCGAGAAATTAGGATATTCGAGGAATATATTTCACGGAGTTTGGGAAACGGAATAAATGAACGTCCAAAATATGGGGAATATTTTGGGAGTCGAGAACGGGAGAGTGAATAGTTTAGGAAACATTCGATCACTTGGAATATCGGTATATTTTTGAGAATCGGAATGTCGAGGAGGTTTTAGTGTTCTGGGACCGACAAGAAACCCTGGAAGAAAAGGGAGTCAGAGTTTACGATGAATAGGGAGACTTCAAAGGACTGAACCGAAACGACCCGAACAGGAGAAAAGACATGGATTTTATTACAGATTTATCTAATTATAGAAATGATCTTTGTCCTATTAAAATTAATTCTGGAGCTCCGAAAATTTCGAGAAAATTTCAGAGAGTTTATTAAATCGTGGGGAATTTACCAGAAATAAATGTCACCACGAAACAGATAGAGTTTAATATTATAAATACTTAAACGCTTAAAATATTCCGACAAAAACCCTAGGAATATAAAAGCGTCCAAGCATTTATTTAAAATTTTCAACTTGGGATTTTTAATATTGGAAATTTCAAAATTTTATTCAAACACTTTTACAAACAAAATTTTCCAGTGTATTCTTGTATTTCGATTTACCCAAAAACAATTTTTAATTAAACCGATTTTTAGGGCGTGACAGTTGCCCTATTTATAGGGGAGCTCGGACGCTAGATGACGGAGGACAGAGGCGGTGGAGGCCGAAGATAAGCTCGAGCTCGGAGATTTGACGCAACAATGGCGGAGCTCTGTGGCTTGCGTCATCCGGGTTCCAAAGAGGAAAAACGAGGAGAGGAGATGATGGCGATGCGATGGAAAGGGGTACCTGGGCGTGCTTGCTGACTTTCGAGGCTCGGCGGCGTGGGAAAAGCTGCGGCGGCCATGTTCCTCTTTTGACTCCGGCGCTCGTTGAGGCGATGGCGTGGATTTCTCGCCGACGGTGACACGAGGATGGGACGGCGGCATTGACAATGAAGGCCAGGGTTTAAAAGAGGTGAGGCAGGGCGGTATGGGCAAAGAAGAGTCGAGAGGGCTCGGGAGAAGAGAGAGAGAGAGAGCGAGCGAGCGTCAAGAGGTAGACGACAACGACGTGTCGTTGGGCTGACAAGCGAGACCGCGCAGCAGAGTCGATCTCGTCCGTCCGCGTGGAATCATTGGCCGGCCGAGGAGACGTGCAGCGTTGGGGTGGCTGACGTGTGGGCCCCGCGGGATTAAATCCACGCGCGCGCGCCGGTGTGGGCCGAGCAGGCCGGCCGAGAGGGAAACAATGCCAGGCCGAGGAAGGAAGCAAGCGGCCCGGCTTGAACAGTGCGATTTGATATTTTTCTAGAGAGTGATTTAAATGAGTTTTGAAGGTTTGAATTTTGGAAATTGATTTTAAATAAGGCTTAAAATTTTTGCAAAAATTTGGGTGACTTCTACAGAGGCTTCTAGGGTTGTTTTACATATTTTTGAGAATTTTCTTGAGATCACACATGGCACAAAAATCCAAAAATCAAATTAAAGAGCCAATTTTTGAATTTAGCTTTTTATTAAAATAGTTTTGGCTTAAGGAAAATGCAACCATTACACGGTTAGATCATCCACCTGTGACTAAAGGTTAGTGAAAATAGTTGGTTTTCACAGGTGGCTCCACCACCGTCTGCGAAAATAGATGTTCACAGGCGGCTACGTTAAGATGATCGCCTGTGAAAATGGATTTTTGGCAAAAAAAATATAAATGCAAAAAAAGTTCTAGAAACCCTACGTCCCTAGGAACCCTAGATCTCGCCGTCGCCGTCGTGCCTGGATGCCGCTGAAGCTGCCGTTCTTGACCCAACGAGCCGCAGTCATCGCCGTTGTCATGCGGTCATCGTCGCCAAGTTGACCGAGGTCCGCCATTGTCGACAAGCTCGCCTGGACGCCCCCGAGCTGCCGTCTTGCTTCTCCTCCTCATCGACCTGCCTGCGTCTAGCTCTAGCTCATCATCATCCTACTTCGGCCAGCCGGATCCACTAGCGGGGAGGCTAGGGTCACCAGCAGGCTCGTGAGGGAAGACGACGGCGGGGGTGCACGTCGGCAGTGGTGGGGGGGGGGAGGGGGCGTGCATGGGCGGCGGCGAGGGCGTGCATGGGCGGCGCGACGCCTGGGAGGAGAGGAGAGTGAGGAGGGGATTGACTTTGTGTGCGTGAGATCGGATCCGATTTTAAGGGTTATTTTTTTACACGGGTGGTGCTCCTATGGCGCCACCTGCAAAAATTGATTTTCACATGCGGGTTTAATCTATTGGGCCTTCTCGCGATTATGACAAGCGGATTCTTTAAGACCCGCCTAAAAAAATAAAACCATGACGCCTGAAAAAATCGTTTTTTTAGTGGTGTCAGATATTTAATCCGTGGCCATCAATTTTTAGAAATTCATATAGTTTAAAATAATAAGGTAATAGATTAACCACGAGAAATGCATTCAGAATATATAATTCGCATGTTGTTAAATTATATGAATGATTTAGAAAATGATGGTAAAATATAGAGATATTTGACATAGGACAAAGCTAAAATGACAAGAAATTTGTAAGAGAGGGAGTATTATATTATTGTGGGTACGCTTCCCAAGCCACTAAACGGTGTGATTTTTAGAAAAATTCTATATAAAAATTTCTTTAAAAACTAAAAAAAAATCCATTTTCAAGTTTGTAATAGTTAATTCTTAATTAATCATCAATTAATTGAATGTCTTCTCTGGTAAGCCATGGGGCTATACACCCAAAATGCTAAAATGAACGAGCTACTATAGGGACTAGCTCATCAAGAAGCGAAAACAATTTTACGTCATCAAATGAGGTTTAATTTTGACATAAATAAAAAGGCACCAAATCACTATCATCTAGGTTCATATTATACTCACTAATTGTAATACAATTATAGATACAAATTCAATACAAATTCATTTCTTTTGCCCTCTGTTTCCAAGTTTCCCACACAGGAAAACAAGTGTCCAACATCTTATTCCTCACCTAAGAGACATTAAGGATTGCTAGAAATAAGACACAAGGCATATCGAAGTAGTCTGAAGGAGAACAATCCACACATCTTCTCGGATCCCATTGTCTTGTCACTATTTTCACTTACTGAGCTCCTCATCTTGCTGGACTCCCCTTGACCGAATACCAGTGCCACCGGTGCAGGTGGAGTCACTGGACAGGATCACAACCTTAATGAGGTTGTGTGGAAGAAAGAGATAATGGCCAAGACTGTGGCAGCTGGTGATGCACACATCAAGTGGCTGATGGGATCATCTTTCCTTTCCCACTGCATCCCATTCCTACCAACACATCGATCATCACTGATGCTATACAATTGGCATGCATTTCGCTGAGCTCTCTAATTATTCCCGGCCTCCCCAGTTCATATAGTATGCTTGGTTTGTTGTGTTCTATAGAGAAGGCAAGAATGGATGGGGTTGCTCAGGGTCAAGTGCTTGTTAATTACATGTGAACTGGTAATAAAAGTGAGACCAGTAGTAGTAGCATTTGTTCTGCAACATAAATTTCTGGGAGTGCTTTTAAGTGCTGTGGCTATGTCATGAACTGTTTCCCACTGTATCTTGACATTGTTAATCTTCTTTTTTTTTCTCAATCATCCTATAGCTCTTGAATCCTTCAATGTAATGTATATGCGATGATACAACATCTGTTAGAAGGTGCTTCCGGAGCAATAATTTAACAGGAGATGCAAGCACTAGTTTTAAAAGGCAAATGTTTGGTAGTTTATTACTTGTGAACAATTGGAAAGTTGGTGAAATTATTTGTTCATTACGGATATATATTTGACATGACTTCATATTCAGTTATAAAAATATATATTGTTCATACTATGCTTTTTATATGGGTTAAATGGATTCATACTCTAGAGCCATATTTGAGAAGCGTGTACTGAATAGAGTATCTTTCCTACTTAAAAAGATTATAGCGGTGACAGTGGTTAATACAACGGTTATTTCCGACCGTCCAATCATGCTAGATCCAAAGAATTGCTCATAGGATCCTGCTACCGTCCCACATCGATAGCGATGCCAACATCCTCCCCCGCCCCCCACGCGCAGCGCATCGATCTCCGCTCCCCCTGCAGATCCTCCTCATGCGCCTCCCTCCATCCAGGTGCCTTGCAGCGCCAGCCTCAGGGCTGTGCACAGCGAGCAGTGTGGCGCCAAGGCAGACAGTGATGGGGACGAGGAGGAGGTCGAAGTACTAGTTCTCGATTCCCGCGGCAATGGAGGGCGGCGGTGGGCGAAGAGGAGCAGCTCCTGCATGAAGGCCGCTGCAAGGACGAGGTCGAGCAACGGGAGCGGGAGCGGCAGGAATGGCGCGAGCGCGTAGAGGAGGAAGAGCGCGGAGGCGGCGAGCGTGGGGAGGGAGAGGTCGTGCACGGACACCAGTGCGGAGACGACCGCGGCGAGGAGGTGGCGGAGGTGCAGCGGCGTGGAGAGGCGGAGCGGGAGGGACTCGAGCGCCGCCAGGGCCAGGAGGCCCAGGCAGCCGGCGGAGTACTCGAGGAGGCCCAGCATGGGCGTGCCGCCAGCGGCGGATCTAAGGTGGGAAACAGGAGGGTGGCAGCGAGGTTTGGTTGGGGTGGCGATCGGATCGGCGAGGGGTTGCCGAGTGGGAGTCAACGGTTGGGGACCTTGGGGGAGGGCGGGTGGTATGGTTGGCAGCTAGCGACGGGAGTGTTGACGAAACTATGGAATTGCACGGGGAAGATGCAAACGCCCCACAGTGCGTCAATTTCGCTGGAGTGAAAAATAAATGTTGAAATTCAACATAGACCAGACAAAACTGCGACATTTACTGGTGAGAATGGTTCTCGAATCGAACATTTTCAACATTTCATTGCAATAATATCTCTGAATTATATCACTGAAATAAGTGCTCGATTGAGCTACGGATGAAAAAGACATAAAAAATGAACGAAATAATAGAAAATAATTATGTACAAAACTTTTATATCGATATTATTAACGGTTTAAAAACTAAGTCTGAAAATTTGAATGAGAGGAAAAAAAACCTCACAATCAAATTTAAAATTAAGTTTTAAAAATAAAATTTTGGCTACGAATAAAAACCAATAAGTAAAAGCATAGCGATTGAAGGAGAGTGGGACGATGACAGAAATGCACTAGAGTTTGAACGGGGCATGAAGTGTGATGGAAATGGTAAAAGGGAATAACTTCCTAAGGAAAAATCATAGTGAAAAAGAAAATGACCACATGAAAAGAAGTGGAGATGGATCATGGATGCACTTGATCTCTAATATTTAGATTACTTTCAAGTTTCCATATCATTTTATTAGGAACAAGACCATGCTTAGCATGAACATCTACAAATTATAGAATCATCCTCAACAAATAATATTCCAATGACAAACAAAATCGACAATGTATAACATTATCGTAAGTCCATTGACATCTTTACATGCTAACCATCATTATTATCAGTCTACACCAATACATTCCCTTTCTACAACATTAGTCATTCCTCCTCTCCTCCCCGGTAATTAGCATTTGGTTTATCACTTGTCCTCATCTTCTGTGCTACACTATTCTATTAGGGGCAATTGTTTTCTTACCTCTGTTATGAATTGCAATTATGATTTTTATTCCTACATTTTAGAGTTTGTGATTTTGCCCTCACTTTATTGAACCGAAGCTCTGTTTTGCCCCTATTTCATTAAATCATCTTGATGGTGTTAATTAGTGGTAAAATAGACATTTACCCGAAGCCCTGGTAGGGCTCAGGGGCTAAAACCAAATTTTATCGGATTTGTTACCGATTAAACAAAATCCTTATCTCTAACTTTCGTTTTCTTATGGGAGAAGAAAAATCGGTGGTTAGTTGTCTTCTCCCCTTATTTGTCTCGGCATTTAACCGAAACAATCATCCAACATACATATATTGCCAACATTTTTTTCACTGAAACCAACATTACTCCCTCTTTTCTGTTACCATCACATCTTAATTTGTTCTAAAATTCGTCACATACAAATAAGCTCATAATTTTTTATGAAGAAAACTTTTATGATTTGCTCTGTTCTAAAATAATATTCCCTTCTCTAGGTAAACTGGTATGGAAGGCTCAAAGCCATGGATTTGTGGGTGTGAATTTCATATTCACATCATACTGTGATGGATGCGAGAAAATAAATGGCATGAAACTCTGTTAACCAAGTTTTGGAACAAGTTAAAATGAAATCCTGTAGGTGCATGCCATTGACCGTTCTGCCTGGAAGAGCTTGCTGATTGGCAGTGAGCTTACAGAATCGGACCATTTCTTCTCTATCACAAATGACAGAACTTGCTGCCTCTTTATTAAAGCTAGTGTAGAAGCTCAGCTCTTTCGAGGAATATACAAGAGTTAATAACAGAAGAGCTAGAATTGGAATGCAGGGGTCCTATCTAAACTCTACATTATGGGATTAATCCTCCAACACTGTGCTATTTACCGCACAAGATCCTCTACTGGTACTGCTTGGCTGGGTTGTTACGTTGAGTCTCCTCTAATCCTCCTCGATGTATCTCATTCCTACATTATGGCATTCATGTTGACTATTCACTTCTCCTGAAGCTACTCCACCTGTGCTAGCTGATGCAATGCTATGCTAAACTTCTAGCTTCTGGTTGCTGTTGCAACTGAGCATGTAAGGGAAGAAATAGATGGCAGTCTGGATCACAGGAGTTTGATAGTTCTCTCTACTCTTGGGTCTGATATATATGTTGGTAGGAGGCTAGGAGCATTGTGTGAAGTTCATTTCTTTTGACAAATTTCAATTCATAACACTTTTAGTGTATCTTTCAGTACAAAAAAAAGAAAAAAGAAATAAAAATGCAGGTGTTCCATCCGATCCAGGCATTGATGAAACTGACAGTGAAATTACTATAGGTATTGATGAAAGTTCATTAGCTATAAAGGCAAAACACTCGGTATATCACCTGAAATGGGAGTAGTCTCCCTTAGGAAACCAGAAATGTAATATTATAAATATTAAAATTTTAATCATATGTTGAATATATTGATTATTTTAAAATTATAGTGGCTTGGATTTGAAAAAGTCCACGTTAGTCATAACTTCTTGATATATTAATTTCATATTCAAAATTAAATTAATATAATAATAAGCTGAGAGTAATTATGTGTTTACCTTCATATGTTTATGAATTCTGAATTTTGGAATTATTAAATTTTGAGAAAAAATATAGCTAAAGAGTTTGTGGTATTATTTTCAATTAAATATTTTATTGAATATGAAGGGCTAGTTTGGATTGCTGCACTATACCAAAACTTTTGTTCAAAAACCAAATACTTTATAAAATTTGTACCCTACCATATTTTGTACTAACATCGTCCTCAAATTTACCTCACTAAAAATTTGGTAATGCCAAAAGTTTTAATGGGCATGACATTAAATCGGCTCGAATTTTAAAGATGGTGTTTTTAGTACTAAAATGATCCTTGGTCTTGCTGCACAGCTAAATAATGTTGCAGACATACAGTGCACGGGTGTTCTGGCAAATAGATTAGGTGAGATTAGACAATCTGGTGTTCCAGACTTCCAGTAACTAGATTTGGTGAATAGACAATATGGTATACGGTATCAGTGAAAAATTGAAGGATGCAAATGAATAAAAAATAGGAAATGCAATCCAAGCTGATAAAAAAACAAATGAAAAGGTACAAGATGTTTACTTGGGCATTAGCATATATATCTGGTGTGTGCATCGTTCTTGGTAAGTTACATGAACATCATGTTGCTTGACCGATTGATGGCCAGCGCGAACAGTGGCTGCGGCACCATTGCGGCCTTGACGTATAGGCTACATCCACACGTTAACCCTCCTCTGCATGCGGCTGCCGCCGTCAACAGGGTTCAAGATCAACGGCGACATACGTCCATCGTATGAATCTTGAAGATCGGAAGGATTAAAAGGAAAGAGATAGCGTCCGATAATTTAAATGCCACACGTATTAGATACTAACTCTATCGGGCCTCCTCACATATTGCTTTGGTCAAACGATTTAATCCAAACTAAACAAAATTTTGAGTCAATAATTAGCAACCTTTAACTTATATGAACTCTTGTTTTAATCTGAGTCGTGATAATGTAATCTCACTTGATTTACGGTACGATCTACTTAATAAATAGTTAAGATCTTTCTAATTAACGTAAAAATTCCTAGAAAGTGTTCAATTAATATAGGTATAGATATATAGATAGATGTGGCCTTGGAATAAGCATGAGAGATGGAGTTGTGATTTTAAAAATGAGTGCTTGATTAAATAGTGTTGGACGAGTGGTAGGTAGGTGCCCATCCATAGGACCATTAACTCCCCTCATGTTAGAATTTTAAATGCCAACGTACTCAAAATTTGATAATGAACATGGCATCATCATTTTCTCTTTTTTTTTTTCTGATAATGGTATCACCATTTTCTTACTCAAGATTAATAATTTAGGCTCAGACTTCACCAAAACATCGAGCAATTGTGTTCATGTTAGAATTTTAAATGCCAACGTACTATGATTGCTTCCGATGCTCATGCTATTTTTCTTTTTGGCTTCTCTCATTTCCTCATCAGATATATGTATATCTCATCACATTCCCATGGCACAATATCGTTATGGTTAACCTGTTCATACCAAATAGCACACCTACATTTCTGTGGAGTCCTTGCTCCTGGCAATCGTATAATCACCCTCTAAACCAAAGTTTATATCAAGTCAGATTTATTCCATGTCTACTGAATGTCCCTGTTCAAGATCATCGTAATTTGGTTGCCCCTTTTCCCATATGCATTCCATTCCAATATATACGGGCTATAACATCATTGTTGGTATTTGTATTTCCTTAAATCAACACTTTTCCTCTGTTTCATGTGGAAACATCAAGGGAAAAGCAGGAAGGACCGTAGGTAATGCTGATGTTCTTACATATATGAAGGAGGTACAAAGAAGTAATGCAAAAATAATACTAATAAGCATGTTACCTCCTCAAGGCGGTAAAATTACCCTTTGAACAAATTATGTCACTTCCCATGAACTATACTAAGAATAAATGGAGTAGATAGTGTGTCCCATTTAATTTTTAAATATAACTTTCACTTACACCTTGACCAGATGATGTTTTTGTTCCATTATGTAAAATATTTCCACTCACATATGTTCCAGTCCTAAGACTAAAGTAAATGCTAGAGCTTTGTTCCTAGCTTGCTTGTGATAATTATAAGGAACTGGAATAAAAAGTGACTTTCACTGGAGATATCATTATTTAGTCAATTGCTTCAAGTGAATGAATGTTATTAAGGAGCAACCATAATTTGTTAGAGTCTGTGTCGAACATGTGTATATAGTTTGGAAGAAGCATCCATAATCAGTGCCCGAGAGATGTAGGTTTTGGCTGAACCTCGTTAACAAATATCGTGTCTCGATGTCGTTATCAAGTTTAGATCTTCTATGGAGTGCTTCCGCGTTTGGCTACCGAGGTCTATATCGGTGCCGGTTTTCTATATCGCACTCTCCTCATGCTGCTTCCTCTCACTCTCTCATTGGCGGCGGCACTGGTGGCCCCCTTCCCCCGACGGGCAGTGGCCTCTCCCTCACCACTGCCACGGGCCTGCCTCTCCCTCACCACCAATCCATAGGACTACCTCCCCCTCTTTGCCTGCCCTCCCTCTCCTCTCTAGCACGGTAGAGCAGGCGGCACGAGGGCTAGATCCGGTGGTCCCCGACCTCCATCCGGCTGGATCGAGCGGTGGCTAGGGCCAGATCCCCCTCCTTCCTCCCCCTTCCCTCCTCCTGGCAGCAGGTCAAATGGCCAGTGTTGGGAAGTTGACGGGGTCTAGATGGCAGCGGCGGGAGGGTGTTGGTCCTCGAGCACGGCAGAGCTCGAATCTCTACTATTATAAAAATTGAGAGTGTTTCCGTTTATCCATCGCTGACACGTCAGCGACAGACAAACCCCCTCCCCCAAACCCCAAAAGTACCCAATCTAACCTGAGGCAACGTGGACGTGCCCTCCATTGCGCACGACAAAGAAGATTAACGGTGCGAGCACGAACAGGAACACGAGGACCACATCATAAGTACCGGTTACAGAAACCGGCACTAATGAGAGGGATTCATAAGTACTCCAAATGTTGTATCGATTGAGAACCTGGCACAGATAAGAGTTCTCAACCGGCACAAAAGCCCTTCTCTATAGCAGTGCTATTAGATAGAATCCCTTGTCTTTACTCAAGAGAGTACCAACACAAAACTTGGATAACAATCCATTTTTTTAAGAGATTGGATAACAATCCATTACAGACATGCATTGCCTTGTAAACACAAATTCGAGTACACACAAAAATTTTCCATGCAAAGCAAGAGCCGAACATACATATGTGTTGCTGAATCCCCATCTTTGAGTTGTGAAAATTTTCTAATCAAACTTTTCAGTTGTCAAAGAATCATTTGTAGATTTATATGTCCCACAAAAATATCCGCGCACCTATAAATCCATTGCAGGTTACAGCTATATATATCAAGAAAACCGCAAAGTGATCATCTGCTAATTAACTGCATTTACTCTTTTTTTTAGAACTGTTGACTACATTTACTTAAGTACGTGTGTTTCTCGAACTTCTTTGATATGGAGTAGTTTTGCTTCATACGGAGATGGCACGCCTCACCATACTGGCAAACTCTTCAAGATCAACAGTAGAAACGTGCATCCTTAGCAACATGAGGATGTTGCTGGAGTAAACCAGGACCAACTCTTATACGTTGCAAATGCTATATATGTTTTTTAGGAATGTGCACAAACTTTGCACATTATTTGTATTAAGATAAGATTGAGGGGAAGAAAAGTTTCACAACTTGACTTGCCGTGCCAAATGGATCGACTAAAAAGAAAAAAAAAAGGCAACAGCCGATATCTCACATGAAAAACTTGCGACCAATGAGCTACAACCTTAGACCAAGGCGATCAGGCTGCACTAGCTATCAGCAGCACGCCATTGCCTTGCTTCCTCTTCATCCTGGCAAGCAGCTCTAAGACCTGGGTGATCAGGCTAGTTCTAGCTACCAACTGCTATATATGTATTATCTTAAAATTCTTTCATCTTCTGATTTCATTGTTGACACTTCCCATGCCCATGGATATTTTGCAACATCGATGTCGACTGTCCAGGCCGGGTCTCTATTTCTCTTAGTTTTGTGCTTCTCTGTTGCTACTATTGCTTGTTGTGTTGTGCAATGTATATACATATCTCAATTGTCACGTCCAAAAATTCACCAATTCCCTAAACAAATTTATGCATTAAATCCATGTCCAGTATTCAGTCAGGGTACACAAACTAACAACTTGATACATATAACCAAAACTTAAATAACGTTAAATATTTACGTTAGAGGCACTTAGTACTCATAAGGATAAATTTTGCAGTGGGGTCAGCATAGCTTTAGCACCACGTCCACAAGCAGCTCAACTGGTCTAAGTCCACCTCTTTCAACGGAAAATTTTCTCCGATGTTGATAATTAAGCAAAATTAAGTACCACCTATCAAATTCAACAAATCACACTAGAAATACAATGTAAAGCAACAAGGCTCAAAGATGGCATGTGCATAACGGCATTTAAACATGCATTTGCGAAAAACATAAACAGTTGAGTAATTAAGCAATATTAAACAATACTGAACAACCTTTTCCCGGCTGAACAGGCTCATCCTCTATACTAGGAGATTAACCAAAACCAACTCTCCATACCCGGAGATTCTATATTAACCACATTATTCCATATTAACCATTTATGAGCAGTGTGAGACTAATCACAAAAAATATTGTTAGGCTCACCCATAACCATGTGTACGGCTGTCGGCGAAACGAGACTGGGGGCCCCACATACCCCAAGGACGTGTGGATCTTCGGCCACGTCAGCTCCTCGGGGCCACGTTCTGCACGGTGACAGCCGGCTATGGCGTTTTCCGCCAAGTACCTAGGGCCGAGCACTGCCCGGGCCCACGGGCACCTTCCCCGGGCGCGTCGCGACGACCGCCCGCATCCGCCTCGGGCCCTGTGGCCCGGGGACATTCCCGGGCCTCGCCCCTGGTCCCGGGAGCCACAGGCTCGGTCCCGGGGCGCCTTCCCAGGGCACATTTCTAGGATATTCCCGGGACCGGGTCTTGCCTCCCGGTCCCGGGACCCACAGTCTCAGTCCCGGGGCGCGTTCCCGGGGCACATTACTCGCGCGGAGGGCGCGATGAGCTCTCTGCTCCGGGACTCACAGCCTCGGTTCCCGGGGAACTCGATGCCTTGTGCGTGCGGAGGGCTCGATGAGCTCTCTGCCCCGGGCAGAGCGGATCAACTCCCCAACTACCCGCATTAATGACGAGGCGACGGGGCGTATCGCGCCTGTTGCCCGCTCGGACGTGCGTGGACTCTCATGATGGCCCCCCGTGGGCCCGCTCCCTGTGCAGTCAGACATATTTGACTAAGAGGGCTTCAGTTTTCCACACTCTGGCCGCGATGGTGTGCGCTGTCACATCTCCATGACCTAGCCGCCTGCAGCAGCCGAGCAACGTGACGACCAGACGTGCCGAACCAACTCCAGCGTGGCTCGACAGGCGGACGTGTGCGACAAGACATATCATACCTAGAAAAGCTTTCTCTTGGCATGTGTACCAGGCACTGTGGACTCCCCTTGGACTATGAAAGGAGGATCCATGCCTGCAGGAAAGGGGGAGCTTCTGGGAGAGCTTCTCGAGCTGCTCCAGAAGACAAAAGACTGAGTTCGTTCCCAAGTGAGGGCTAGCTTCTTGAGCACCCCTCAAGAACATCTTGTAAGAGCAAACCACATTCATCTCCCACATAGCAGATACACACAGGAGTAGGGTATTACGCCTCCGTGCGGCCCGAACCTGTCTACTTCTTCTGCCTTCCTTACGTGCCATCGTCCCGACACCGCAGTCGTCCTGTGAACAACTCCCTGGCGAACCTCAAGGGGGATCCCCAGACTCCCCGTGGTTGGAGTTCCCTCCTCCGACAGCTGGCGCGCCAGGTAGGGGGAGTTTCACTTCCAGGCGGCACGCCAGCACGCTCCATGGCAGGAGGTCATTGTCCGCAGGACTCCGACGAGGAGTTCGGCGGCCTCACCCCGCCGGGCGATGTTAGCCCTGTGGCGAGCCCGCCACGTTCCCCCCTCCTCGTCCTCCTGGGGGCATGCGGCGCGTGCCCCGCGGGCCGAGTTTCCCCCGCGGCGGCCTGGTTGTGCGGCCTCGGCCCCTTCCCTTGCGGAGGAGGTCGGCAAGTGCCCCGCTGGGTCTGCTGCGACCTCATCCATAAGGTGCGAACGGACGCGCAGCTCCACGGCGCGCCGCCATCTCGACTTCCAGTCAGCACCGCCGTAGGGAGCCCTCATGGCGGCAGAAGCCCTCCTGCGCCACCCCTCGGCGTTTACTGGGGACGGAGGCCGGAAGCGGCGGTGGCTCAACGAAGTCGCCGACCTGGTAGGCGCGGCCTATCGTCGGGTAGCCATTGATAGTCATGCAGGGGCGCGGCATCTAGCGCAGGCCGGCCCCCCGCCTCGAAGCAGAACCAGGCCCGGAGCGCGGCGCCTCGCGCCGCGCCCCCGACCAAGAATGGCCCTGGCAATCTCCGTGACCGGTTAAATCGGATGTGGATTCACGAAGACGCCCGGGTCACGTTGGAGTGACAGCGCGAACGGCGCGCGAACGCCGTCGGGCGTCCCGAGGCCCAGGCCTCTAGCTCTAACCCCCCGGCGGGAAACCGTCGTCCGTCGCCTGAGCCTGCTCAGCACGGCTCGGGTTGCTTGGCGCTCTTCCCAGGCCTCCGGCAGGTGCGCTGGCCGGCCAAGTTCCGGCCTAGCTTGCCGGAGAAGTATGACGGCTCCATCGACCCCCACAGAGTACCTGCAGGTCTACACCACCGCCATCCAGGCGGCCAGCGGCGATGAGAAGGTGATGGCGAACTACTTCCCCGTCGCTCTTAAGGCTCAGGCTCGCTCCTGGATGATGAACCTCCCCGAGGGTACGATCTACTCGTGGGAGAACCTCTGCCACCAGTTCGTGGTGAACTTCCAGGGCACTTTCCCACGCCCTGGGACCGAGGCGGATCTCCACGCCCTACGTCAGGGCAGGGACGAGTCGCTGAGGCGTTTTTTGCAGCGCTTTAGCCAAGTACGCAACACCATCCCCCATATCGCTCATCACGCGGTTATTCACGCGTTTCGCTCGGGCGTGCGCGACAAGCGCATGCTCTAGAAGCTGGGCACCCGCGACATCCAGACCGCGGCCCAGCTGTTTAGCCTCGCCGACCTCTGCGCCCGCAAGGAGGAGGCATGAGCGTGGAACAAGCCACGCCCTGAGGCCCCTGACCAGGGCCCTAGAGAGGACGGCGGGCCCTCACGTTCCGCATCACGACGGGACAGGAGGAAGTGCCAGAAGGACAAGGAGGCCGCCGAGAACTTCGCCTTGGCTGTTACGGGCAACCCCCGGGGCGACATTGCCAGCGGGGACAACAACAGCGGCAAGCGGCAAAAGGCCGCACGTGCGCCGCCCCCGCCAGCAACGGGCCGGAAGTGGTGCACCGTCCACGAGATGGACCGACATGACCTTACGGAGTGTCGCGTCGTCCAGAGCTTGGCCGAGCGCGTCAAGAAGTTCCAGCAGGAGCGGCAGCAGGCAAAGCCCGCTCCCGATCCGGAGCAACCGCTCGAGTTCTAAGAACCCAAGAACGTCCTCGCCACCCTCGATGGCGGGGCGCACGCCCGCTCCTCGCGCCGTGGCTTCAAAGCCATGAAGCGCGAGTTGCTGGCCGCGGCACCAAGCCCAGCGGCAGCCTGGAGGCTGAAGTGGTCGGACACCCAGATCACTTTCGGCCCCGAGGACCATCCGGCCCGGGTACCCGGGGAGGAACAGCTCGCTCAGGGAGGCTCAAAAGCTGACCGGGTGCGTGCCTGCACTCGACCGCTTCATCTCCAAGCTAGGGGAGCGTGCCCTCCCCCTCTTCAAGCTTCTCAAGAAGACCGGGCAGTTCACTTGGACGGATGAGGCTGATCAAGCCCTTGACGAGCTCAAGAGGTGCCTGACAACTCCCCCTGTCCTCGTGGCACCGGCTCAAGATGAGCCCATGTTGCTCTACATAGCGGCAACCCCGCAAGTGGTGAGCGCGGCGCTCGTCGTCGAGCGCCCCTTGCCCGACAAACGCATGGCCTGGGATTGGCCGCCCGGGCCCGACACTAGGGAGCCCGAACCCGGGCAGCCTCGCCAAGGCGAGTGCGAGTCTGGGGACATGGCACTCGGAACAACTTCAACAACTTCACAACCAGACAGGGCACGATAACCCGGACAGCATCGCCTTGGCGAGAGCGGGTCCGAGGAAGTCGTCTCGAATCATTCCATATCTTAGCCCGGGCCCCCGGGTCCCGGGCACATATCCACCATATTCGAGCCGGGGCCCAGGGTCCCGGGTCCATGTCCCGGAATCCGCACCCCGGGCCCGACGCTGGGGAGCCTGAACCCGGGCAGCCTCGCCAAGGCGAGTGCGAGTCTGGGGACGCGGCACTCAGGACAACTTCAACAACCTCACAACCAGACGGGGCGCGATTACCCGGACAACATCGCCTTGGCGAGAGCGGGTCCGGGGAAGTTGTCCCGATTCATTCCATATCTTAGCCCGGGCCCCCGGGTCCCGAGCACATACCCATCACATTCCAGCCGGGGCCCCCGGTCCCGGGCCAATATCTGTCCCCGAGCACGAGAGCTCACTCCCTCCCGAGGGAGCTGAGCCCGTGCTCCCGGCCCCTGTCAGGCCGAGGTAGGGGCGCACACAACAGAAGCCAGTGTACTTCGTCAGCGAGGTACTCCGCGATGCCAAATCGCGTTGCATTATCACCGACAACGGCGCGCCTCGCTCCGCGTCGCTCGTTACCAGCAGAGCCTCAAGCGCTATCATCAGCGTAAGGTTCGGGCCCAATCACTCCAGTCGGGGACCTAGTCCTCCGCCATGTCCTCACACGTGTCGGAAAGAAAAATCTTTCTCCCATGTGGGAAGGCCCCTTCCTGGTGATCGGTGTCTCCCGACTAGGCTCGGTAAGCCTGGGAGCATCTTCGCAAATTTTATCTGTAAACACATCCTGTAAGTTACGGGGTGCTCGGGCCAGCGCCGGTTTTCTCCAAATCTCAGCGCTGGCCGGGAGCCCCCATATGCATCCCCTAAGTAGCTTTTTCAGTATGCTTTATGTTCTCGTGCTCTTTGTCCTTTTCTATGTGTTACGTTCATAGCGGTCTCCCCCTGGGGGCATAATCGGGCTGCGCCCGTGCAGCGCCTGGGTTTTGCGCATAATTATTGGTTCCCTACCAACGAGCTACCGTATCCCCTCCTGCTAAACCCTGGACATTGTCCAAGCCCTGGGGCCGTGGGTGCGCCCCTCTGCGCGGCGCCCCGGTCCCCCGCAGGCTTGCGGTGTCCCACCTGGTTGGCTTCGGGCTCGGTTTTTTCCGCTGCTAGGGGGCAAATACTTATGTGCAATCCTTTCCTCCGCACAGTCGCGACCGCGAAGAGGCCCTTGGGAGGTGGTAGACGCCATGATTCGTAGCATGGAATGGACAAAGGAGCGAGCCAAGTACTCTCACGGTTCATCGTGTGCAGATTAGACCCATCCTTGGCCTGCGCCGGTTTTCTTTCCAAACCTGGACACGGGCCGGGGGCCCCATCCCAGATTCATTTCCGGTGCAATTCCTGGCCCGGGGGCTGGCAGCGCTCCTGGCCCTGGGATCGTGCTCGCGGAGCTGCACCACCCCTTTCAACACCCAGATACGTAATCTCATCCGACTTTAAACATTGCTCAATTTCTATTCTTTCTCCGTTTGTATGGCCACGTGTTTCGTTCTCCTCGGCCCCGGGGGCAAAGCGGAATTTGCCGGGGCCTGGCGCGAGGGCCGCCGGGTTAGCGCTGCCCCGGTTGCCGAGGCCAGATGGCCGAGTCGTGGACCGCGCCCCGGGCACTGTCGATGCCCTGGGGTCTCGGGCAAAACCCCCCGTCGGGCCAGCCTAGATTCCCGGGGCGGGCAGCGGTGCTCGGCCTAGCCAGCTCCTCCCCGACCACCGCCGAAGCGCCGGGTGCTTCGCTGTCTGGCGACCCCCGCGCACGGTCAAGGTCGGTTCCCGAGGGGCTCCCGGCGAGCCAAAAGGTACGAGCTCAGCACTTCGGCCATACCTACCCCACGCGGGGCATCTTTTCGTATTTTCTCTCTCTCTAGCAGTCTTTCCACGCGGCCTCGCTGCGCTCCCGGGGCCAGTAGCGCTCGGGGGCATGGAGGGCCCCTGGGCCCGGAAGACTCGCGCTCAGTTGCTCGCGGTCATCGGGGACTGAGTTCCCGGGGCGGGCAACTACCAAGCTCGCTGCCCTCGGGAGCCAAGCTCCCGGGGCGGCAGGGGCCGGAAGACGGACTTAACCGTCCCGGGGACCAAGTTCCCAGGGCAGGCGACTATCACGCTCGCTGCCCTCGGGAGCCGAGCTCCCGGGGCGGCAGGGGCCAGAAGACGGACTTAACCGTCCCGGGGACCGAGTTCCCGGGACGGGCAACTATCACGCTCGCTGCCCTCGGGGACCGAGCCCTTGGGGTAGGCAGCTGCCCCAGGACCCGGAAAGGGGACTTAGACGCTACGGCCGTTCGCGGCTGCTGGCGCTCGGAGTCAGATGGCGCCTGGTACTCGGCGTTCCCGGGCACGGGAAGTCAAAAAAAAAAACAACAACAACAGCAGCAGCAACAGCAGACAGACACAATAAGCAAAGAGCGCAACCACGAGCGAAGGCCGGGACATGTCATCGTCTAGGGGGAGGTCACTCGTCTTCCTCGGACCGGACCCCTGGCGGTGTCAGAAGACGACTGCCGTCTTCCTCAGACTCCTTGTTGGTCATCGGCTCCATGAGGTGCTCGCCACGGTCGAAGAACCCTGCCACCGTTGCAGCGGTGTCGGCCACGGCTTTCCGTGCCTCCTCGCGAACCACCACGGCTTCCTCGCACGCAGTGATCTCATGCTCCCGGGCGGCGAGCCCGGCCTCTTGGGCCCGGACGCACTCCTCCCGGGAGGATATTTCCTTCTCCCGCGCCTCCATCTCGGGCCTGGCGTGGAAGGCCTCATCGGCGGCATATTTGGCGGCGCCCTCCAATTGGACGACGCGCCTCTCTGCCGCCTCGATCTCCAGCCGGCGGGTCGCGACAAAGATCTCGGTGGCGACCGTGTGGGCGGTGAGCTGCTGCATCACCATTGCGATCGCTGCCTGCCCGCTCTCATGATCCGCCCGGACCCGAGTGGACTCCCGCCGCTCCTGTTCGCCGGGCAGTAAAAAAGCACTAGGGCCCGCTCCTCCCTCGCGAGAGACGGCTGGGCCCTGGCATCCCCCTCTTCTGCGGCTACAGGGATGTCAGTTGGTGCGGCGACGCAATCATGGCCGTCGGTCGCCCCATCTCATCTTCTGTCAAACCAGGTGGGCCCCGAGTCCCCTCGTTTCTCCAAGACGTGGCCCTGTTCCTGCCCGGAGTGGCTCCTGGCTGAGCAACAGGGCCAGGGGCCACTGTCGGCGAAACAGGACTGGGGGCCCCACATACCCCGGAGACGCGTGGATCTTCGGCCACGTCAGCTCCTCCGGGGCCCACATTCTGCATCGGTGACGACCGGTTATGGCCGTTTTCTCGCCAAGTACTTGGGGCCCGAGCACTGCCCGTGCCCGGGTGCACCTTCCCCAGGTGCGTCGCGACGACCGCCTGCATCCGCTTCGGGCCCCGTGGCCCGGGGACAGTCCTGGGCCTCGCCCCCCGGTCCCGGGAGCCACAGGCTCGGTCCTGGGGCGCGTTCCCGGGGCACATTGCTGGATATTCCCGGGACCGGGTCTCGCCTCCCGGTCCCAGGACCCACAGTTTCGTTCCCGGGGCACATTACTCGCGCGGAGGGCGCGATGAGCTCTCTGCCCCGGGACTCGCAGCCTTGGTTCCCGGGGAACTCGACGCCTTGTGCGCGCGAAGGGCTCGAAGAGCTCTCTGCCCCGGGCAGAGCGGATCAACTCCCCAACTACCCGCATTAATGACGAGGCGATGGGGCATATCGCGCCTGTCGCCCGCTCGGACATGCGTGGACTCTCATGATGGCCCCCCGTGGGCCCGCTCCCTGTGCAGTCAGACATATTTGACTAAGAGGGCTTCAGTTTTTTATGCTTTGGCAGCGATGGCGTGCGCTGTCACATCTCCATGACCTAGCCGCCTGCAGCAGCCGAGCAACGTGACGACCAGACGTGCCGAACCAACTCCAGCGTGGCTCGGCAGGCGGACGTGTGCGACAAGACATATCATACCTAGAAAAGCTTTCTCTTGGCATGTGTACCAGGCACTGTGGACTCCCCTTGGACTATGAAAGGAGGATCCATGCCTGCAGGAAAGGGGAGCTTCTGGGAGAGCTTCTCGAGCTGCTCCAGAAAACAAAAGACTGAGTTCGTTCCCAAGTGAGGGCTAGCTTCTTGAGCACCCCTCAAGAACATCTTGTAAGAGCAAACCACATTCATTTCCCACGTAGCAGATACACACAGGAGTAGGGTATTACGCCTCCGCGCGGCCCGAACCTGTCTACTTCTTCTGCCTCCCTTACGTGCCATCGTCCCAACACCGCAGTCGTCCTGTGAACAACTCCCCTGGCCGAACCTCAAAGGGGGGTCCCCAGACTCCCCGCGGTTGGAGTTCTCTCCTCCGACTATTCAAATAATTTTACTCTGATCAGAGGTGTACAAATTTACCCACAAAATACAAAACCTCGACATGTCACCCTACCATGCCTGACAAGTCACCATGCAAAGAATTGTAACAAGACCCATCGCATAACATAAATCAACATAGATGCACCTTACCTGAGTTCCCCATCTTCCCAGAAGGTATAGACTTAGTCGGCGTCACCTATGGACTTATAACCGCCACTTCATAGTCTAGTGCCCCACATTGGATTGTCCTATACAACTAGTCAAGCCGTTGCCCATTCTGGTTTGTGGTTAGTACGATAAATGCTTCACAACAATAGCTCGCGAACCGGTCCCTAATTGTCATGAGCACGTGCAGCAAAACCATGTGCTCACAACCCACCATTAGTCAAGTTTTAGTTGAAATATTGATTAACCAATTACGACCAACCGTCATGAGCAACCATTAATCATAGTGGCATTATAAGGGAAATATATGTCATCCCACATAAAATGATACTAATGTTTCTAAGAATGACTAAGCAAAACCTAATTAATCTAGCTAAACCAATATATAAGATCATGGCTAGTCAAATTATAACAACAATGGCCATAATCAAAGGATATAGGAATATAATAACACAATAATAAGGTGGCATTCCAAAAATGAAGGCGATAATGTTTAAAACAAAATAATTTTCGTAATTGGGATCAAGATGCTCAAGGGAATTGTTGTGTGATTTGCCTTGCTCCTTTGAGTAGACTTCTGGAACGCTTTCTTCAAACTCGCGATCCTCCGAAACGACGAAAATTTAGACCTTACACGCAAAAGAGAAAAACACTAATAAAAACCAAATAAACAATACATAAAAAGTAAATAAACATGTAGATCTTAATTTTAGATGAATTTTGAGACTTGAACTACCTCATTCCAAGTTCGTATGAATGAATTTTAGAAGATTTAATCCAATTTAAGCCTATTTAAAAGAATTAAATATATTTATTGCGTCATTATTAATTATTTTTTATTGGAAAAGAGAATTTGACGTCAGTCGAGGAGAGAGGACTACTGAGGCCACTGACAGGTCAGACCACATGTCATAGAGATAGGGAAGCCGGTCCATGGTAGACCTAGTCCACAGAGAAGGTCCATGGGATTTGACGGCCTAGATTGCATCATGGTAGAT
Organism: Oryza meyeriana var. granulata; assembly: GCA_003991445.1. Lineage (NCBI taxonomy): Eukaryota > Viridiplantae > Streptophyta > Magnoliopsida > Poales > Poaceae > Oryza > Oryza meyeriana. The sequence goes on from RYFJ01002320.1 coordinate 86,769, forward strand.
CCAACGCTTAGATCAAAGGGGATCGGATGGTTAGGATTTGACCTAGATCAAGATGGATGGCTCAGATTGGCTAGATCAAGATCCACGACAGAGATGTGATTGAGAATCAAGATCCACGACAGAGATGTGATCGAGATTGATCGGACGGCTCGGATCGATCCATGGCGGATAGGAGGGATGGAGGACTGAGATCGATCCGATCGGATCGCATGGTCGAGATTGAACCCAAGGAGAAAACCTTACCCACGTACACGTGAGCGCCACGGAGGACTAGGGCTGAGGTGGTGCTGCCAACGCAGTTGACGTGGTGATGACGGGGACTGCCATGTGGGATCGATGGCGGCCAGCTCGGGGACCGATGGTCGCCGGCACGGCGGTAGACGGGGAGGACACCGGCAGATAGAGGAGCTCACGAAGTTGCTTACCCACGCTTTCGCGATGGCCAACAGGGACAAAAGCGACCGGGGATGAGCTTCTTGTGACAGTGAGCTTCAGGTCCGACGGTCCTCAGCTTTGATGAAGTGGTGGCCAAGCTTCCCCTCTTCACTGCAGTGCTGAAGGAGGTGGTGCGAACTCCAACGACTACCCTAGCGACGATCGGGCTCGGCCGGAGCTTGATAGTTGTGGCGGAGCAGGAGGGAATTGGCGTAACCGACCTAAGGATTTCGACGGCTTCGAGGGGTGACTGGGATAGATTGAGGAGCTCTAGGCTTCCTGTTTAAAGGTGAAGGAAGAGGAGTCCAACACGGGAACGACATCCAAGGCGGCTAGGGTTTCCCAGAGTTTTGAGAGAACGATATCTAAGGCAGCTAGGGTCTCCCAGAGTTTTGAGAGATTGTAGCAACACCGAAATCCTTTGGGATTCCCCAGATTGGAAGAGGGGAAGGAAAGAGGAGACCGAGAGGAACAGTGGTGGAGCTCAGATTGGATTGGGAGACCCCAGTGCGGTGGATTCCAACGTGGAGACGACGTCGGGCTGCGGGAGGACTCTGGCTGGAGCCTAAAGACGGACCTGACAAGGCGGGCCCACTTGTCAGCGATGGAGAGGAATGGAGAGAGGGCACAGCTAGCTGGGCCTCAAGCTAGAGCCGTCTTGGGCCAGCTCAACGTCGGTTGGGCTGGTTCGAGGGAAAAAAAAGAAAGAGAGAGAGAGACAAGTGGACGGCCCGGGTTGAATAGGCCGGTGGGGAGGAAAAAGAGGGATCAGGCCGAGATTTGGCCCGATGGAGAGGAGGGCGTTTTATTTCATTTTCAATTTTAAAATAATGGCTGAAATGATTTTTGTATTTTTAAAATTAGGAGTTGAGCTCTGAAAAATCCTAGAAAATTTTAAAGAGTATATTTGGACATATTAAATTAATCCAACCATGATTTATCATGGAAAACTTTATTTTCCAACCTTGACTTTAATTGTCAAGGATTTTCTTCTTCAAATAAATTACTGAATTGATCTCTCATTTGTTAGACTATCTCCAACAACAGCACCCCAAATACAAGACCTATTCCACGTTTGGGTAGCGCTACAGGTAAAGAGTTCAATACCCTTTTTGGTCTTCTCCAACAATAAGACACAAAAGAGAACCCTTTCTACAAATGGGTCTTCAGGAGAGAGGATACTCAGATTTAGGTTGTGCCTCTCCTGGCACCCAAAATGGGTCTCCTATATAGGTACTCTGTTGGAGACCGATACAGTGCTGTCGGAGACCTATTTTGGATTTGGGTGCCCTTATGGGTTACTTGTTGGAGACAGTCTTAAGACTCCTTTAGGCTTAAATAATTTGAAGAGAGAATCCTGAAAATATTAAGGCACATTGCCGGTGTATGGCATGAAATTGATCTTGATATATTAGTATGACCAGTGCTAACTACTCTGGCTACTAGTTATCAATACGTCCGTGCACTTGCACATGTCACTGATATTTGAAAACATACTTTCTACTATCACTCTATTCCAAAATATATGTATTTCTAGCATTTAAAATTTTTAAATGTTTCTGGTACTATTCATAGGTACTAATTATCTGATTAGTCACTTCCATTCAAATTTTTTCCTATTTTATCTCCAACTACCGTTTCACTCCTAACCATCTCTTGTTTACTAAGGGGTATCAAAGTTTTTTTTTTCAACCTTAATCTCTGCTAAACAGTCTAGAAATTAGAAATTATTATACTCCCTTCGTCCCAAAATGTAAGGACCTTAGAGTAGGGTACGGGTATTAAAGAAAAAATTAAAATAAAATAAATGATGGTTATAATTGGTTAAGATGAGAAAGTAGACGGAGAAATTAAATGAGAGATTGGTGTAATTGGTTGAGACGAATGCCCTTCTAAAGATATTAGATAAAAAGTAGATATATTTTGTAATAAATTTTGACTACTAAAGATTGTTACATTTTAGAATGATGACGGGATGAGTACATGTGAAGCATCAAGCTAATACTCTATACACGTTTCAGGTTGATTAGGATATTTTTTTTATCCTTTTCTGTATTGCAATATTTAGAAGCTGAATGTGCATATATAATTTTGGGCGTGTTAGATATAGCTTACATGTTCTTTGAAACAGTTTCTGTGTTTTGCTTTTTTTTTCCGTGAAGACGCTTTTTAAAAGTGCTTAATGGTATGTTTTTTTAAAAAAATTTCTATATAAAAATATCTCTAAAAAATTAAATAGATCCGTTTTTAAGTTCTAATAGTTAATACTTAATTAATCACATGCTAATAATATTTCTCGTTTTACGTGTGGCTTATAAGCCACATATCACATCTAATTCGAACACTAATCATGCGGCTTATAAACCGCATACAAAACAAAAAAACGTCATTAGTACATAATTAATTAAGTATTAAATATTAAAAACTTAAAAAAATATATTTGATTTTTTAAAAATACTTTTATATGTATTTTTTAAAAAACACATTCTTTTACGTTTTGAAAAACGTATTAATAACCAAAACAAGCGAAAGCTACGAGCCTACGAGCTAGTTCGAACCAGGAACACATGTTTGTAGTACATTGTTTAGACATGCGCCCACCCTGGCGTTTGCTGGTGCACTGGAGGTCGTGCAGGGCCTGGAGTTCCGGCGCCCACTTCGCCCGCACCAATGGCGGCCACCCCCCCTCCCCGCTCCTCACCACCAAGGGCAAAGCGGGCCGTGGGGGCATGCGTGCCGTGCCAGCCTCCTCTCTCCCTCCCACCCCGCGTCTCCCTCCCCACCCCATCCCTCGATCGGTCGGAGCGGCAGGAGGCGCGGCCGTCGTCCCCGCGTTCGTTCCCCTGATCGATCCGGTCCCGGCCGCCCGGCCGGCCTCTCGTAGTAATGTAACTTGCCTCCTCGATCTCCTCATTGTCGCATAGCGTTTAGTTTATTTGGGCGATCGATCCGGTCGTATTGTTGCAGGCTTACTTGCAGCTCGATTTTCCGGTTCTGATTTTGATTCGATTTCCGTCGGAAATGGCATTCCCCAAAATTTGATAAGTTTTGCCAACTCGGGTTTGACCCAAAAATTTGTAATGTAGCTTACTTTGGAGAAAAAAAAAATCACCATGCAGCTAGCGTGTATTGAAGGTCGAATTAATCCCTTGGTTTGATCGATCGGTTGGTTGGTTGCTATGACTGCAATCGATTGAGGTGTCTCCACCTGTTTGCTGCTGCATTGACACCATTGTTGGCGTTGGGATCCTCTAAGTGTTAGTTGGTTGGTTGTGTTTGCAATAGTACTAACATTTGCTCTGCCAATTAATTTTGGTTGCAGTAGTGGAGGATGGGTGTGATATCTCGGAAGGTCCTGCCGGCGTGCGGGAGCCTGTGCTATTTCTGCCCCGCATTGAGGGCACGATCAAGGCAGCCTGTCAAGAGGTACAAGAAGATCCTCGCTGAAATCTTCCCAAAAACACAGGTTGGGTCTTGCTGCATCCATCTCTGTGTTGTTGTTCTGTGCATGCATGTGTGGAAAACCACCTTCCTTGCCGAATTATTGGACAATTGATGCTCTAGAGCTAGCTAGTTACTTTTTGCGCATTTTTATTCTGTAGGATGAAGAACCAAATGAGAGAAGGATTGGGAAGTTGTGTGAATATTGTTCGAGGAATCCTCTCCGAGTGCCCAAGGTTCGCACCCGCACCTCCTGGTGAAGCCAAAATGTTTTTATCAAAAGTCACATTGTTCTCGTTGTTGTTCATCATATATTGATTGACACAAATTCACCTCAATCTTTTCCCAAGAAATTCAAACTCAGGTAACTTCATTATTTTCATATTGGTATATGAGCAGATCACGGTTTCCCTGGAGCAAAGGATTTACAAGGAATTAAGAAGTGAACAGTATGGCTTTGCAAAAGTGGTGATGCTAATATACCGCAGATTGTTGGTTTCTTGTAAAGAGCAGATGTGAGTGCCCCCCCCCCCCCCACCCCACCCCACCCCACCCCACACACACACACACATGTTGCCCTTTTCCTTTAATATGTTGACAACAATTTGTAACATGTTGGTTCCATTCATCAGATGTTAATACTATCATTTGGTTTGCTCAATGCAGGCCACTCTTTGCAAGTAGCTTATTAAGTATTGTACACACTCTTTTAGATCAAAAGAGGCAGGATGACATGCGCATCATAGGATGTGAAACCTTGTTTGACTTTGCTGTCAACCAGGTATGTCGGTAGCCTGAGATCAGTGCTTACAATTCCTCACCAGCAGGATTCTTTTCAAAGACATAAAATATCAGTTCTTTTTTTTATTTCTGTCTATTTTAGGTGGATGGTACCTATCAGTTCAATTTGGAAGGGCTGGTCCCAAGACTATGTGAGCTAGCTCAAGAAGTAGGAGAGGATGAGAAGACCAATGCCCTACGCGCTGCAGCCCTGCAAGCCATCTCAGCTATGGTAAGCTTTACTATTAAGCCATATCAAACTTTTGTTATATGCTTCAACCTACTGCTAAACATAAAGAACAATTGAGTAGGAAGATAAAAAATATGGGAATACGGTTACATTGCCAGAAGAGATTCAAATCATACTTCACATGTAACACGTCTAGCACTGATTGCAAAAATGATGATGAAGCGAGTAGGAAGGTAAAAAATATGCAAGTACTGTTTACATTGCCCGAAGAGGTTCAGATTACACTTCACTTCTAAGCAAACATTAACACGTATGTTGCAAAACACATATAGTTTGCATCTGAGATTTGATGCATTCCTGCATGATGAATGGGAGCTTGTAATCATTACTACTGACTACATATATTACTATCGATTTATTTCCAGGTACTATTTTGCAACATAACTTGTAGATAGATCCATTTTGTTCTCACCATTTTTTTATGTAAAACTAATGTGCCTTCTGCAACAGAATTGTGCTTCATTGCTTTACTGTAAATTATCTTTCACAATAATGATGTAAATGGATGCTCTATTCTTGTTTTATCTATTTTATTCCTCTTCAAACATATGTACAAACTATTCTAAACATTTAAAATTTGCAAACCAAATATTTTGACAGTCATAATAGCACTTAATTTCTTATGCTGAGCAGATTTGGTTCATGGGAGAGCTCTCACATATTTCATCAGAATTTGATAATGTAAGTTATATCTGAGTGGTAGTTCATTTCGTTACTTAGTTTTGTACTTATGTATTTCACAATCTTCAGATAGCATCTTATTTTAAATTGCATACAACTCAAAAATGGAATATATGTAGTTAAACCTTTTTAGATACCTGGATCTGAATCATGCATGGACTGCCATAATAGTTAGGACTACATTCTATTGAAATTATGCCTTTTTGAGGTGGACTATCTAAATCCTACACCAGCTACAATAGGTTTTCATCTCATTTATTTATGCATATTTAGCCAAACATCAACTAGTTGTTGCTCATAAGATATTGGCACATAATTCATGAAGTGTTATATCCAGCAATCCTGCAGAAATAGTGAAATAATAATGTAACTCGGTAGTGCATACAGTTTTCTTCCTGCTATCCATTTTGGCTAATTTCTGATAGTAGGTTGCTTGCACAAGCATATTACAGTTCCAAATGTTCCATCATGGATTTTCTTTATTATTTTCATTCTTAGGTGGTTCAAGTAGTACTGGAAAACTACAGACCTCAGAAGATGCAAAATGATGATCAAGTTACCAAGGATTCAAGCAACCAGTTGGAGCAAGAAGCCCAAAAAACGGAGGATTCTTCCCCCTTTGTCATCTCTGCTGTCCCCTTGTGGGAGAGCATAGTTAATGTTAAGGGAGGAGTTAACCTTCCTGTGTAATATTATCTCTTTCTACTCTGTTGATTTGGTTTGTCAATTCTTCTTTTTCGGTAGGTGGTTTCTCAACAGACTTGTGTGATGCAGGGAGGATGCTAAGGATCCTAAGTTTTGGTCCAGAATATGTGTGCACAATATGGCGAGGCTTTCCAGGGAGGCAACAACATTCCGTCGTATCCTGGAGTCTTTGTTTCGGTACTTTGGCAACAACAGTTCATGGTCACCAGAAAATGGACTTGCTCTGTGTGTATTGTTGGACATGCAACTATTAGTGGAAAACTCAGGTGCTTCATTTGCATTGTATCCGCACAGATACTAAAATTGTCACATGCAAAGAACCTAGATATTTATTTTGTTTAAATATTTTTACAGGACAAAACATGCACTTAATGTTATCTCTACTAATAAAGCATATTGAACACAAAGCCATGTTGAAGCAACCGGAGATGCAGCTTAGTATCGTGGAGGTGGCGGCCACCCTAGCTGAACAATCCATTGCTCAGGCTTCAGCAGCAACTATAGGTGCCATAAGTGATCTTGTCAGGCATTTGAAAAGGACGTTCCATATTACACTTGGCAGCAAAGATATGGAGCTAGTAAAATGGAACGAAAAGTTCCGAAAGGCTATAGATGAATGTCTAGGACAGCTGGCAAAGAAGGTTTGTTTCTTATCTCCCTCTGAACTTTATGTTTTGTTACACTTGTTACATTACCATCATATTGTTTATATAAATGTGAGGGATTTAATTAATGCCCCTCAGCAGTCTGTTGTCTGTTCTGTTGCAATACTATGATTAGTTTCAGAAGATCGATCCACAATGCACGGAAGGTTTATCAAGGGTATTTTGTTGAACAGGTAACTGATGCTGGACCAGTTCTTGACATGATGGCTGTGATGCTAGAAAATATTGCTAGCACTCCTGTTGTAGCTAGATCAACTGCAGCTGCTGTTTATCGTACAGCTCAAATAATTGCTTCTGTACCAAATATTACCTATCAGAATAAGGTATAGTGTCAAAACTAACAGATAAAAGCCTATCTCAGGCTGCAGTACTTTCTTCTGGTTTGAGGACTTATCTTCTGTATTTGATGTCAGGTGTTTCCAGAAGCTCTGTTTCATCAGTTGCTCTTAACGATGATCCACCCTGATCATGAAGCTCGTGTAGCTGCACACCGCATTTTTGCTATTGTCTTGGTCCCCTCTTCCGTTGCCCCCTCGATTCAAGCGAGTATCTCAGGCCAGGCTAAGAAACATGACATGCAGAGGACACTCTCCAGGGCTGTCTCGGTATTTTCATCTTCAGCTGCTATCTTTGACAAGTTGAGAAAGGATAAGTACTCTGACAGCTCACAAGGTGAAAGCAGCGGCTTGCATAGTATCAATGAAGAGACTAGTAATCCCAAATGTCAGAACCTACCTGTGTCTCAAAGTCGTCGACGTAGCATGAAAGTTCCTAATTTTTCCATGAAGAGGGCTCCTTCAATGGCTATGAGAGCTCCTTCAGTATCAATTAGAGCCCCCTCCATATCTCTGAGAGTGCCTTCACTGTCTTTGAGAGCGCCTTCTATGTCTATAAAGGCAGACCAAGGTTCCTCAAGCCATTCAGAAGATGAAATGGTACCTTAATCAAATCTGGCATGCTCTTCAACTCAATATGTGTTAACTAAAATCACATAATTGTTTCTGCAATATCTTGAATGCACTCAGGAATCAGTGTTGCTGAAGCTGAGCAGTCGCCAGATCACACTTTTGTTGTCATCCATTTGGGCTCAAGCAATATCTCCTGAAAATACTCCAGCAAACTATGAAGCCATTGCTCACACTTACAGTTTGCTTCTGTTGTTTTCTGGATCCAAGGTATTACATCTATCGATGTGTATGTGTTGTTCATTTCTTCATCTTTCTTTATGAGAGATATCAGAACTTTGTGTAAAATACTGATGATCATCCTAACTAAGGCTCCGTTCGATAGAGCAGTTGGGCTGAGCTTCTTTCTCGTTCTCCGTGAGCACACTTCTCAAACTGCTAAACGGTGTATTTTTTGCAAAAATTTTCTATCTAAAGGTTTCTTAAAAAAATCATATTAATCCCTTTTTCAAGTTTAAAATAATTAATACTCAATTAATCATGTGCTAATGGCTTGCCTCGTTTTGCATGCTGTGAATAAGCTCAGCTCAACAGCCCAAACGAACGCACCCTAAACCCTATATCAGGGCCTAGTATTGATCAATTTTTGCCAAGCATAAGGATATCTATCATGATTTTCTATTTTCTGATTCTCCCTTCTTTTGCTCTTCCAGGCATCAGTTTTTGAGGCTCTTACTCAAAGTTTTCAGGTTGCATTTTCACTGAGGGGCTATTCGCTGACTGAAGCAGGTAGCCAAATCGCCTTTAACTTAAGTAGCACTAATAGTAAACAGAAATGCATTGTTCCATGTATCATGAAAACTTGGTCCCATGTTGTACATGAATCAGAATGCCATAGCATTGACCTGTACTAGAATTTGAGTTTAATTCTTTTTCTTGGCCTAACTTTTCTTTTTGTAATCCTTGCAGATTCGTTACCACCTTCTCGGCGCCGTTCCTTGTTTACTCTTGCTACAGCCATGATTATTTTCTCTTCAAGAACTTTCAATGTGTCACCTCTTATTCCTATATGTAAACAAATGCTTAATGAGCGAGCGGTATGTATATTTAAAAGGTTGTCCAGTGTGTTTTTCCTTCTGTAGTGTAACCTCCTAAACAAAGACATATTTTTGCAAACTGAGATGTTTGCCTATTTGATGTGGTAAGAATACATATGTTTGTATCAAGCTGATGGACCTAATTTACTCTTTAGTATTAAGCTTGTTGTGTTGCATTAGTTTAATCTTTTATCCATCCCTTCTTTTTATGTTATCCTTGTTATCCTATATATACTTTTTTTTTTTGTAAATATGGTTAGAGTACATTGATAATAATATCACATGTGGGCTTGCCACCATGATTTAAAATTATTTCCCCAAATTTGTGTAATTTATATACCAAAAGTAGATTTCAATTGTATCCATATTTAGTCTGAGATAAGCAAACTATAATTATTCATAATATTGTTATTGGAGGCATTTTTGCGGCATCTTGACTTCATGAATAGCATAGTCCTTATTTTGACATATGTGTCCTGTTCTGTCTAGGGTGATCCATTCCTTCATTTGGTGGATGAGAGCAAGCTTCAGGCTGTGAAAGATTCCTTGGATGATCCGTCGAAAATCTATGGATCACCAGAGGATAATACTAACGCACTGAAGTCCCTTTCAGCAATAGAACTATCAGAGAGTCAATCCCGAGAATGCATTGTCTCCACAATCATGAACAACATAACAAATATGCTGGATGTAATGTTCATCTTCTCAATTGTCTCCTACATTCATTGTTTGAACACGAGATCAGTGAAACTGCTGTATTCCCTAAAAAAATTCAACTACTGATGACTTCTCTGTTTCTGCAGGCAGAGTTGCATAATGTGAAGAATCAACTACTAAGTGATTTCTCTCCCGATGACATGTGTCCAATGAGCACTCAGTTTTTTGAAGCACCTGGTGATAACTCATTATCAGGATCTCATGAGAATGGTCACCATCCAGAGGTATTTAGGCTCACACATATATCTGTCTCCTGCTTAAATTGCTAAAGTTGTGTACTTTCAATAGGCTGTGTTGATCGACCTGGGAAATGACCATGATATCTTTGGTGAAGCTTCAGAAAGTACAGCTGCTTCTGCAACTGCTGTGCCTGTAACAGATCTTCTGAGTATTGATGAGCTTCTTGAAACAGTATGCCTTGCTCTCACAAACCCATTTTCTATGTTCTTGATGTACTGTCATGATGAGGTAATCTGGCATGAATCAAGTTACTGGTGCATGAGATAATCTGCCTTCTACTAGGATATCTAGGCAAACACCCACCAAGTTTTCAGCAGGTATACAGTATTAGTTTGAGAGGTACAAGATCTCGGCAGAATGAGGAGGATTTCCAGCTGTAATCAACCAAGACCTCTGCATCCATGTGATACATCAAAGTCGATGTTCCTTTCATTGGGAGAGAGCAAATGATCCATGCCTGAAATGTTGTTCTAACCATATGTCGGATTAATCTATTTCTTTTACCATCCTCATTAAGGAACAACAACTGTTTGAAAAGTAAAGAATGCTTAGTAAGTTCCGTTCACTTGGCATGACAACCGTTTTGACTTATATTTTCATCCTTTGGCATTTCACAGGTTGTCACAGACCCGGCACCTCATACAGAACGAGTGTCTGTATCAACAGACATGCCATTCAAGGAGATGACTAGCCAATGCGAAGCCCTTACGGTGGGAAAACATCAGAAAATGTCCACCTTCATGAGCTTTCAGCAGAATGTGCCAGTCGCTACCATGCCTACCCATCAGCCCGACCAGACGGAATTGGCTCTTTTCCATGACCCATATCCGCCTCAGGTAGAACGGAAGAACAATTTCAACTCTCAAGGCCATCCTTTACCATGTCAATGCACTGAGAAAAGCTTACATACTGCATTTTTATAGAAATTGACATCAATAATTTGATTCTGAGCAGGTTGGGGTGCACAACACAAATCCGTTCGTCGACGATAACCTGTACGGTTATCCCCAGCACATGAACGGAGCCAATCTGCAGCCAGCTTATGATCATTCCCAGCAGCAGTTCCTGAGGTTGCCGGCATCAAGCCCATACGATAATTTCCTCAGGGCTGCTGGTTGTTGAGGTTGAGCCTGCAGCAGCAAGTCTTGGAGTTCTTCACATGGATGAAAAATCTCAAAGCTGATACCAAATGATGCGGCGACTTTCCCTTTCCTGCAAGAAGAATATATATCCGTGTGCGTGGTCTTAGAGGGTCAACCGGATTCAACACCCATTCCGTTCGTTCTTTGTGTATAGCGGTATATATAGATCAAATTTTTTGATTCATTTTTGCCATTGCAACGTGTAGAGAGGGACTGTGGGGAGCAGTGCCTCTATCACGAGCTGTAGTACATGTATGTATGTAACAATGTCGCATGCTGCAAATTGCAGAGTATATCACGAAAATGGTGTGTCCATGAAAAAAAGGCTCCTTTCTTGTACCAGAAAGAGAAGCCTCCCTGTTCACAAGGCAATGTGCACGGCTCAATGATTCTCCTTGACAACTTTAGATGGTGTTTGAATTGACTTATGCGGGTGGCTTATAAGCCACACACAAAATGAGAAACGTTATTAGCACATGATTAATTAAGTATTAATTATTAAAAATTTAAAAAATGGATATATTTGACTTTTTATAGATATTTTCATATAGAAAGTTTTTATAAAAAATATATCGTTTTGTGTTTTGGGAAGCGTGCTAATGGAAATCTAGCTATATAGGCTAGAAGCTAAAAAAAAAAACACCACCTTATAGTCATCATTCTGTGAGTTGTAAGCTGGAGCATCATTTTGTTCATGCATGTAATGGCATCTCTATCTCCCTTTCACCCACCTGACATACATGGTATAAATTGGGTGTACACCGTGACCTAACACCGAGATTTGTTGTTGACTACTCGTGTATCTGAATGTGATTGTGAGTTTGTGACAGCTACTGCCTACTGATCAGTACGTTCTTTTTGCTACCTCCAGTTTCAGGATGCAGACAACTGATGAAATCAGGTTGGCGAACTCACGCTTGCTGCTTGCTTACTTACAGTTCAGTCTAACCAGTTGCTGAATTTCGACATTTGTACTCCTAGGAATGTTATATTCCCTTTTAGTATATGATTTTCAAGGTTAATAATAATTTTTTTTGGAAAATAATAACTCACGAATGTTATACGCGAGTTGCATAATGCCATCGTACGTGAATTATTAATGATACATACTATGGTATTTTGCAATTCCATAATTTTTACGATGTTATCAGATGAATTGGCCCTAATAATATTACGGTGAAATGTTTAAGATTACCGTCCATCTCAATTTCATGTAAACGCACCTGGTAGGATGGAAGGCAACAACCGCTAATCCTTCGGGCCGCCAGGACCAATGGCGGCCCAATCGTGCCAGGTCAGCACAAAGCAAGCCAACTCTCGATAGTCTAGTCTCCACTCCACTCGCCTTATCTCCCTCGCTCGCAGCCCGTCCCCACGCCGCGCCGCGCCGCGACCGCGACCCTTCCCGGCCATGGCGATCGAAGCCGCGCGACTCTCCCCGTCCCTCGCCGCCTTCCTCGGCCGCGGCGGCCCTCCTCTCCGCCGCGCCCTCCCGCTCCTGCTCCCGCGCCGCCGCCTCTTCATCGCCGCCGCCGCCGCGGGCGGGGACGGCCGCGCCGTCGCCCTCCCCTCGTCGGAGCTCCGCAAGCGCCGGGGCGCCTCCTCGGCTGCTGCTGCTGGTGAGGACGAGAAGCTCCGATCTCTCCGCCGCCTCTTCGCACGGCCGGACATCGCCATCGACGCCTACATCGTCCCCTCCCAGGACGCCCACCAGGTCTTGTTGACATCTGCACCGCTACCTTGCCCACAGAAAATGTTCTCTCGTATGCCTTCCGTATTAAGAAATGAATGATACAGAGACACCTAAATAGTGCAAAAATGGTGATCAATGATGACTTGAATGCTTGATGATGCAGTAATCATGTTAGTAGAAACAAGAATTAGTTGATGGGTATGTCTGTCTGTTGTATCTATCAAGTAGTCATGTTCTATGGCCTGATTTGATTGTCGTGGCCTTTCAGTAAATCAGCATTACCTCACTATTGGTGCAGCAAGCAGTCATTTATATGTATAGAAAGCAGTCGTTTCTGCTGAATTTGAAACAAGGAAGCATCGATAACTATTAGGCAAAATTTGCTATAGGACATCCAAAAAGTATGGTCTTTGCCGGTAGACACTGAAAGGATGTGGCTTTGCCAAAGGACATCCGAAAAATGTGGTTATTATTTTAAGACACCGTCTCTATTATTTTATCATTTTCAGCCATTTTGGAGAGAGGATACGTGTGAAAGGGCAAAAAAGTCCCTGGCCAACCAAATCAATACCACTTGTCCTTGTTCGACAGGCCTCAAGCGCTCAACCGATCCATCTGGATTCTCTCTCTCGCTTCAAACCCTCGGCAGTGGCGGCGGCACTGACGAAGGGGTCGGAAGAAGCGGTGTACTGTGGTGCCAACGAGGAACCCTCTCCTGTAGTTGACCTCTGTCCCCTTTTCTACCCTAGTCCTGTCTCCTCATGGTGCTAGGGTGGTGGTGTTGAGTGACAGCGGCAGTGGGCAACAACAGCAACGACGAAGCCCAGCCATAGCGAGGATGCATGCAGTGCGGATTTGCCTCTTGTTCCAATGCTGTGCTGCAATGTCCTCAATGGATGCTGTTGAAATTGGATTGAAGCATTGAGTGCATTGTGTGCAGTCAATTGGGTTTGTTCGAACAGGAGACGCATCCTTCAGGCTAGGCAGGGGTATTTTTGTCATTTCAAAAAATCCTCTCTCCCCGCAAAAAAAAGATTCTCTCTCCGAAATTGCGGAAAATGATAAAATAATGGAGGTGGTGTCATGCAGCAAATTACCATGTTTTTCGGGAGTCCTTAGACAAAGCCACATTCTTCCGATGTCTATGGGCAAAGACCACATTTTTTGAATGTCCTATAGAAAATTTTTCCTAACTATTAACCTGGTGCTGTGAAAAATCGTGATCAGCATGTACATGAGATCACATGGTTTACAGTGTCTACACTGTTTGGTTGTGAATTGGTGAAGCTAATGATTCTGCACAATACTACTACTCTCAATGCGTTCTTGAACTCACAGAACTGCATGCTCCCTCCCACTTACCTGCTTTTGTTAATATCTTATTTTCAGAGCGAGTTCATCGCAGAATGCTTCATGAGGCGTGCTTACCTGACTGGGTTCACTGGTAGTGCTGGTACAGCTGTGGTGACAAAAGATAAAGCTGCTCTCTGGACTGATGGCCGGTACTTTCTCCAGGTACTCATTGCCCACACTGCAAATTATTTTTTTAGCAACCATGGTTGTATGTGGCTAACTGTTCATGTTCCGTTCTTGTGTCGAGTAGGCTGAGAAAGAACTGAGCCATGACTGGACACTCATGCGCAGTGGAAATCATGGTGTTCCTACCACTAGCGAGTGGTTGAATGAGGTCTTACCATCTGGTTGCCGAGTTGGCATTGACCCGGTGAGATTTTGTTTTTTGTTCGTCCATCATGAGAACTATAGAAATTTATTTTCAATTCAAACTAAAAATTGATGCTTTTGCTAATATGCTTTTTGTCATGCCATTGTCATGTGATAAATAATTATCTTTTTTTAGATTTTAGTGGGGCTTCTTTTCATGCATTTTTTGGACTTCAAATTCACCTGCCCATGAAATCACAAACTAATGTATGGATATTAGAAATGAAGCATAGATTGATGCTTAAATTAAATTGCAAACTGATCATATCCTGAATACACATGTATCTTAAATTTTGTGATCTTATATTTTTTATGTAAATTTTATATGTCCATGACAAGAAGTTAGCCGGTTTATGAATATGTACTGTTAGTAAGATTTACAGTCATTTGAAACCATGTTGTGTTTACTCTGTAAATGTACATTCTTACCAAGAACTTTATTTCATTTTGTCTTCCTACTGAGTTACAGATACATGCGTATTCTGAAAAAATGTTTATTTTTTATACTTTTGTTTTATTTTATTCTTGTCCTGATATTTTATTTTTTTTACTTTGTTTGAAGGATGCAGTTTCTTTTCTCATTCGATGCAGCTGAAGAACTAAAAGATGTTATTTCTGAGAAGAACCATGAGTTAGTTTTGATCAAGAATTTGAATCTAGTTGATGAAATGTGGGGAGAATCAAGGCCAGAGCCCCCAAAAGAACAAACCAGGGTGCATCCAATCAAATTTGCTGGTGTTGACGTGCCATCAAAATTGGCCTTTGTTAGATCGCAGCTTGCTGAAAATGGGTGTGATGCTGTGGTAATTTCTTTGCTTGATGAAGTTGCATGGTTGTTGAACATGGTAATATTTTGGCTCACAGTTACTTATATATTTTGTTATGACTTCATACTTAAGATTAATGCTATATTTCTTTTTTATGGCTTTTCAACTATTGGTAGCTCAGGATTAATATTTACCAGAGAACAGTTTTCAACTAGCTGTTCTACTTACCACTTAGTACTTCCTTTTCATAATTTGAATGCTGTTTTTGTTTTGTGCTTTGATGGTTGTAAACTTGTTTTCTGCTTATCAGATACAATTCTGTACTATTGTCATATTATGTTAGTTATAGAGGTCATTCATCCATAATTGGAAAGTGGCAGAATATATTAGCACTTTACACACTTGATAATTGTTAAAGTTTGCATTTTTTTTTCTACTATGTTAAGCATTCTAGCACTTTGGTTTATTATGGTTAAGCTAGTCAGTTTGTCACATTTTGGAATGCAGAGAGGAAGTGATGTTCCAAACTCACCTGTATTTTATAGCTACCTTATTGTGGAGGATACCGCTGCTACGTTATTTGTGGATACTAACAAAGTATCTGAAGATGTTTTAGAGCACCTCAAAAAGGCTGGGGTAAAACTAAAACCATATGAAGCAATTTTGTCCGATGTTGAAAGGTAGTTCTTGAGAAAATACAATAATGTTCTGATCTTGATGGCATCACCTCCCTTTATATTTGGAATTAGATAAGAACCACCTTTAATAAATTTGGCAGTTGATTATGCTCAATATTAGTTTTAGCCAATCGGACATACACTTCTGATCATAAATTGTATAAGTCGATAACCTGTCGATACCTGTGATCCATTATGTCATATTTCGTGTTCAACAACTTTTATCTAAATTCTGCCCTGCCCTGGAAGTTGTTGGATTTCCTGTTCGTCCTGTCAGATATATATTTGTTTAGTAAAATTCAAAAATATCAGATATAAGGATGTTCATTTGGAATTTAAAGTCGTGCACACGATTTTGAAGAAAAAAATAATAATCATTATATTGCCTAATTGCATGTATACCTTGGATGGATTTGAGCTGGTTACTGATTGAACATCGGGCATGTCTTTGAGATCCGAAAATTTGAAAGAAAAAAGCACTTAGCCAGAGTATTTGATTATAATAATATACCAATTTCACTGGTCCTTGATCTGGTTCAGTACTTGTGTGCTATCCCAGTTAGTTATGCTTGAATCAATTTCTGTTAAATTTTACCATTGTATTTTAATAGGTTTAACTTAAAATGCAATTATAAGAATTATAAGACTAATTTGAATTGTCAATGATAGCCTCTTAAATTCCTCTTTGATTATCTGAGTCTGGAAATGGTTTCCCTTTTCTAGATTGGCAGAGAATGGTGCAAAGCTTTGGCTAGATTCTTCAAGTATTAATTCTGCCATAGTTAACGTGTTTAGATCAAGCTGTGACAGATTTGTGAAAAAGAGAGGAAAGACAGGGAGACAAATTGGAAAAGAATCATCTTCAGGTGAACCAGCTACCAGAAGCTCTGGTGTTCAGAATGGAACTTTAAATGCTCTATACAAAGTCTCACCAGTCACCCTAGCCAAAGCAGTTAAGAATGAGGCAGAAATTGAGGGTATGAAGAGTTCACACCTAAGGTATCGTTTAAAAAAATATTTATGAATTCTTGTTTTTTCCTCTGTTAAAAATGCCTGAAGACAGAACCTTGATTACCTGGAATTGAAAGAGGAACCATACCTGAGGCAACCATACAGTAAAGTTACAAGTTACTATTAGATACTATTTTATGGTAGTGAACCCAAATGTATAGATCATTGCATTGTAGGAACAATATAAATGTGATTTTTCCCTGTGGATTATTACCTTCAATTATTCATTTTCTTTATACTTGCCCAGTAAACTCTATAATTATTTGTACATGGAAAAAATGTCTAATGATAGCACGACCTTCACTCATGGGAAAATGACTAATCATCTTTCCCCTTAACTAAGACAAATCCCATATCAAGTGTACTCATGTGAAATAAATTATACTCCCTCCATCCCAAAATATAGCAACTTCTTGCGTTCAAAATTTGTCCCAGAATATAGCAAACTTTTGCACTTACTTCCCCATCCCAACCAATCACAACCATCTCCCATTTAATTTCTCCACCTGCTTCCTCTTCTCAACCAATCACAACCTTCCCTCATTTAATTGCACCTACTTCCTTAATACATGTGCCGACCTTCAGAAGTTGTTATATTTTGGGACGGATGGAGTACTATAAGTTCTAAATATCAGTTCCCTAGTATATATGATTAGGTATTTAGGTCAAAAAATTTGCAACGGAAACTCATATTGGGTAGTCAAGTAATCATAAGTAATTATCAACTATCAAACACAGTGCCTGGCTACCTATTCATCATACACAAATAGATATCCTAAATATGGTGATCAATAGATCATATGCAAAATTCTCAAGTGGTGAGCAAGTCATAGTAGAGAATCAAATACAGAGCTCAATGCATAGGCATAGTACTTAGATGATATCATTCTTCACAGAAGGAGGTCCTGAACCTACTACCATTATTACTAAATTTTTTACATTAGCAATGGCTTTTTATTTATCGTGACTTTCAGCATTCATCATGTTCTTGTTCTTTGGCTTTCTGTACTTACCAGTGCAGCGGCTGGTTGTTTTCTTTCATTATGTAAAAGAACCACATTCTTATTTTTCCTTTTTCTATTAATGTGGATCCAGCTGACCACTGCATTGTCTATACTGGCGCATAATACATTTGCAGAGATGCTGCTGCTTTAGCAGAATTCTGGTGCTGGCTAGAGGGGGAAGTTCGTGATAGTGTACCACTTACAGAAGTGCAAGTTGCTGAAAAGCTTCTTGAATTTCGTCAAAAGCAAGATGGCTTTGTAGATACAAGCTTCGACACTATCAGTGGTATATTTCAACTTTTTTCCTGCAATATTAAAATCCTTGAGAACTGTTTTACATGGCTAATATCTTGAGTTTCAAATGTTAACATTTATTTGTAATTGCTATCTGTACTATCTGGATTGATTGTTTGTAGTTTGTAGAGGGTCTTTAGGTATTTATTATTGTGCTTTTCTTAAGCCTCTTTATAACAGGGTAATTGGGTAGGGAGGGGTGGAACTTGTTTCACCCAGCTTGAGCCTACTGCATTTTTTTTCATTGTATATATTAAGGAGTAATTATGCACACTTTAATAGTATTCTCAAGCAGTTTATCTAAGCCTTTTTATTATTTAATTTACTAGCTAAATGTCCATGTGTTGATGCGGATGAAAATGGATTCTACATGTGCTAATATTGTTTTGATCAATAAACTCTGACATTTTTCCATTGAACACACCGTTCATGTTTTTGTTACTTCTGTTGAAGGGAGAACTTGACAATTTTTGCATTAATCTAATTATCATTTATACTACATATATGTGACAGTTTGTCACCATAAACCTTTCCATGAAAACTGATAATATTATATTTTAGAGATGGAATAACATACTAACAATATGTGGAAGGACTTCTTTTATAATATTAAAGAACCCGAAGAAGTACTTGGTAAAAATGTACTGCAGAGTTGGTGGGTGGCAGATTCAGTGCCTCCACCACCTTGTGGTACAGTGTATGTTATAGTTTAGACTTATCTCGATTTTCATGCTGAGCGCCATGGGAATGTTTAATGTCATATTGGACTACTGCCAGTCTGGAAATGGCATGTGATGTCTGCAGTTCTTGACTTCTAATATGTAGTCAAATTTTCCACTCAGGTTATGGTGCAAATGGCGCTATAATACACTACAGACCAACTTCAGAGAGCTGCAGCTCTGTTGGAAGCGACAATCTTTTTCTGTTAGATAGTGGTGCTCAATATATTGATGGAACTACTGACATAACAAGGACTGTTCACTTTGGTGAGCCTTCCCCAAGGCAGAAGGAATGCTTCACTAGGGTTTTGCAGGTACTGTTTATTTTTATTTAGACCTGTAACAGTTATCTAGTATATGTTCCTCTCATGTGCTATGATATTTGTCTCAACACTTGGATTTTTGTTATTTGTATCTTATTCAAGTCATGAAGTTTTGTTGGTACAGGGACATATAGCTCTTGATCAGGCAGTATTTCCAGAGAGAACTCCTGGCTTTGTACTAGATGTTCTTGCACGCTCATCTCTGTGGAAGATTGGGCTGGATTACAGACATGGTACCTTTTCTGAGAACACAGAAAATCTCTCTTTAAGGCGAAACCATCTCCGAAGGCCTGAAGTTGTGGTATGCAATGTAAATTGATGGTCAGTTTTTCCCTTGTTCCAGGCACAGGTCATGGAGTTGGAGCTGCACTAAATGTCCATGAAGGCCCTCAGAGCATAAGCTATCGATATGGAAATTTGACAGCTTTACAAAAGGGCATGATCGTAAGCAATGAACCTGGTTATTATGAAGACAATTCGTTTGGCATTCGTATAGAGGTAGGTTTTCCCATTTTTTCCTCATGTCAGTCTCCTAAATTTGAAGGACTAAATTGAGCGAGTGTGCAGATAGTACTTTGAATAGCCATTTCTTATTATTTTTCTCTTGAATCTTGCAGAATCTTCTTCTGGTAAAGGAGGTTAATTTGCCAACTTCGTTTGGTGGTGTCTCATACCTTGGTTTTGAGAAATTAACTTTTGTTCCGATTCAGGTATCGTCAACTCGATTTGATACTATTTTTTGTGGAGAAATATTGCAATAACGGCATCAATCCACAGAGCACTTTCTTACTAATGAGTAATCAAGTCTTCAGTAATTTGATTTTGGCTGTGAAATTAATAACTTCCCACAGAATTATTTCAAGGACTGGTAACGTGAGTCTGTGTAGTGTTCTATATGTACTCTTCTTTTCTGCTATGTCATTGATCATGTTCTCGAGTTATACCTGCTGATGTCTTCTGATTATTATCAACCACCTTATACATATAATTCATGACGTATTGATTATTTTCCTTTTCTTTTTAACTTCAGAGCAAGCTTATTGACTTGTCCTTGCTATCAACTTCGGAGATCAATTGGATCAATGAATATCATGAACAAGTCTGGGAAAAGGTGAGCCATATATCCTAGACGCAAGCTTATTTTGTGACTAATTGAGATACAAATCTGTTTCTAAACCTGCCTGAGGTGTGGCTATTTTAAATGAGGAAGAGCAGCTCACTTTTTTATTTTAAAATGCCAATTGTCATGCAATTTTTTGGACAGACTATTGCATGTATAAACAACAAATATGGGTTGCAGCATATACATGTAGTTTTCATTGTCATAGTTTTTCCCGATGTATTCTATCACTAGGGTGCCTATCGTCATTGGATTGGCCTATTTATGTTTCTTGTGGGAGCAAAACTATTCCTTGTATACATCATTTCAAGACCATATGATTAGCTTCCTGCAGTTAATCATTCGTTGCTTAACCTTAATCATTTTCAGGTTTCCCCTTTGTTGAATGGCGATTCTCTCGACTGGCTCCGGAAGAACACAAGACCTCTTTAGATACCTCAAGTTTGGTAGTTGGACTCCTGGCAATATATCAGTTCAATATGTGACATGTTGACAACAAAGCAACAATTGGAAGTGGTACTCAATAGATATCGATAACTGCAACATCTGACGACAATGTGAGGCCCATTGATGAAATTTTAATCTATACTTCATCGCATGTCAGCAAACAGTGGTAAAGATGGTGCCAGGACAGGTGGCAATCAGAATTATTGACTGCTGCATAAATTGAAGCTGATTTATTTGGCATTCCCTCAGCTTGGCACGATATTCAGAGGGATTAACTCAGCGTAAACATCTTCTCTACCATTGGTTAAATTCGCTAGACTGCTCGTGAGCTGCTGCATTTGTACCTCCAGCAATTGTTTCCTTAGCATAGCCTCGACCGTGTCGTTTATTACTCTGCATGTTCGCATTTTTTTATCGTTTTTCTGTCTGCAGCAGGTAATAAAGTTGCTAAGTTGAACGTTCATCTTTCTGTAAGTTGCTATAGTTAGGTAAAGTTTGAGTTTCCTTTATAGTTAACCCCAAGATTTTTCAAATTAAATATTAGCAAAATTACCGGGCATTATATTCATATGCAAATGATGGCTGAATGACGGGTGGGTCCAAAAGACTCAAATAACAAACTATGTCCAAATGTATTCAATATTGGATACATTTGAAGTTTTTCAACTCCTGCAGTTGCATACAGCTTCAAGTTCAACAATACAGGAGCAATAGTTAGCTACTACCTACCTACGACCTACAAAGACTGCATAACTAGAAATGAATTAAACGAATCTATATTTTTTATAAAGTTTAAACTCACTGGCTCTTAAAGCTTAATATACATATATGCTATATCGTCCTTCACCAGTAATTATTATATTATAAATCTTATGCAAGCGTCTACACTAATAATTTGTTAGATTTTAGAGTTTAACATACAAGTATATCATATTATCCTCTACCTTATTTTTATATATATTTATGTATTATTTTAATAATATTTAATATATATTCATCTATGTATTCTGTAGCAAAGTGTGGGATAAAGTAGTTACTGGGCATCCCAACGGATCGATGCCAAATACAGTTCTTCAGTTTCTGTATATTCTGGCAGATAAAATGTATATGCTAGATAGCCTTAAAAATAAAAATGTGCATGATCGTGCATCGATGCGTATGACCAAGCACGCAAGTACATAATGGCACGTGGTATAGTGCATCGCTTCAGAAAAATATCGGTCGTTAGCATGAACACCAGACAGAGCAAGTCGTCTCGTCCTGTAAGGACATGAACCGATGTGGCGAGTGGTTCCGGCTCGCCACATCGGTGCGGCGGCCGGTTCTACATCAGTCTCAGTCGTGGCCTGGCCCTGTAGAACAAGGAGGGGAGACCACTCGGCGCATGGGGCAACGGCTCGAAGCCGCATTGAGCGAGGCATGTCCCCGAGAATACTGAACGATGGGCACGGGGAAGCGAGGATGAGGACAGTAAGTATTAATTATTTTAAACTTAATTAATTCAATATTAATTATTTTAAATTTGAAAAATAGATTAATATGATTTTTTAAAGTAATTTTTATATAGAAACTTTTTAAACTTGATTAATTGAGTATTAATTATTTTAAATTTTAAAAAATAGATTAATATGATTTTTCAAAGTAATTTTATATAGAAAATTTTTAAAAAAAGTATTTAAAAAGCATATCCACGTAAAACGAGAAAAACTTCTTTTTTGTCAACTTGCACTAGTCTAAGGGATAGTTTAAATATAAGAAAAAAGTAAGAAGAACACACAAAACGAGATGAGTCATTCGTACGAAATTAATTAAATATTAACCATTATAAACTTAAAAAATAAATTAATATCATTTTTAAAGTAAAATCTATATAATTTTTTAAAAAAAACACACCAGTTGAGAAGCGAAAAAGGAGGGGTTTTCACTCAATGATTCGAACGGTCCCCGAATGACCCGACTGATGACTAAGGACTGATGGGGATGATGAGATGGCTGACAGAGCAGGTATGGTGTGAAGCCGTGGACTTCCAGCTTTCAATAGCTTCTAAAATTACACTTGAAATTTTTACTTTAGATAAATTCAGGGAGTGACATAGGTCACCCTTACATTAAATAAAAAAACCATTATCCGTATAGCATCTCTAATAAAGGTCTTAAAAAGTTTCTAAAAGTTAAATTTTAGAATTTAAGTTAAAAAATAGGTCTCCAACAGATACCTAAACTTATTTTTAAAAATTCCCCATATCCAATCCTAACCCAAAAGTGAGCCAGATTTAGAGAACCTATTGGTATCCCCAATCACTGCTCCCATAGGAAACTTTCACCGCTCATGCGTGAGGAATTCTCCGTCCATGCTTGTTCTTCCTCCCGACACCTTCCACCCACGCCCTTTTTTTACACCGTCTGCCGTAGTCGCTAGATCCACACACCACCGCAAGCTGTCGTTAATCTGCCTTCCTACCGACCACGATTGATGACATATTCAGCTAGGGGATCGACAGGGTCTTCCCTTCCTCCATATGCTGACGGCAAAGTGTTCCGCCGAGGACACTATGGCCGGTGACATGTTCTCTGGAGCTAAGAAGCGGCGGCGTCAACAAAAATCCTCTTAATCGATGTTCACATAGGGGCACGATATCGTCAAAAGAAAACGATTGCAAGTAAATGTTAGGCCCATCTATTCTACGTGGCCAATAAACTAATTTTTTGGATCCAATTTTTTGTCTCTCTTAGATATAGTAAAGTTTTTGAACCTAAAATTTTTTAGGATGGTCCTAATCTAAGATTTTTGAAAACTAATTTTTGGACCTCTCTTAAAAATGCTCAAACATCATCACCGAACCACTCGCAACACCATTGTCGGGCCCTTGGTTTTGGGAACTCACCACCGGTACCATGGATAAATCCAGTGGCCATAAACTCAAGGACATCTAAGACTCGTTATCTTTTACTCCTTCTATTTTAAAATAGAAAAAAAATAGTATTGATTGTGACACATAGTACTAGATTTTTCTATTTTAAAACGGAGGGAGTACACAGCAAAAGATCTTATCCACTGGATCAGGATCGACGGGATTGCGAATGTAATCTTTAATTTCAGCTCCTATTTATCAAGGGAACACAAACATCTTGTGAAAAATAGAATCAAAATATTATGTAATGTGTATCTGTAAATGTGGTTAACCTATTCGGAATGAAATTAAAGTGCGCGGCGCCATCGAAACGATATATAAATGAATAGGAAAGCCCTTTCTACAAAAATAAAAATTACTTCGATTCATTAGTTACCCTCAATAAGCGCAGGCGTAGCAGAACACACTAGAAGAACTAACAGGAGTCATTGGCAGCTGGGGTTCGCCATTTCTTATTGATGAGCTGACATGTGCTATATGCCAGGTTGTGACTGATGTGTGTATGACACCAAGTACCAGCTCCGAGTTTGATAGAAGTACAAGGAAAAAAAACCAGTAAATATTGGTTGAACATATAATTGCCTACCATCAATGCCTCTCATCCTATTGTTTAATTTTAGTAACACACTGAAAAAAGGCAGGTGTGGCTAATCCTAACGTCTATCTTTAAAACTACTTCTAATTATGGCTTGTCCTTAATGGTGGATCAATAATAAAATCTTGGGTATGGCGGAATAGCACGTGACACTATTTGATAGGATGCAACTACACAGTACGAGGTCGGACAGATCCAGGATTTTGAGCCACATAGACTCATAGCTCCCATATACTAATGTTGTGTTTGTAAGGGCTCCAATTCTATAACTTTTAAGAGGGCTCCAATTCTATAACTTTTAAGCCATGTATCTTTAGCTCCAAAAATGTTGGAGCTAGAGCCCTGAGTAGATTGGGCTTGTCTCAATGAGCTATCTCTATTTAGTTTTGCAAGGTTGTACAATGACATATAACTTTGTAGTCTATGATACTAGCTATTTTTATTTTTTTATGGCCATTTGGGTGATATGCAACAGATGACGAGCGCATATGCACTCGATTTGTAAATGGACTTTACCTATTTTAAACTATAAACTCTACATTTTGCAAGAATTTAGGAGCCACGTCAGACAAGGCTAACAACACTTAAAGGTGCGCTTGGTTCAAGGGTGAGGTTGGATGGGATATGACCATCTATGTTTTATTAGATAGGATGATCTATTAAATAAGATGATCCATGTTAGTTGTTTGGTTGGGTGGATGAGATGAGCCAATTTTTTGTTTGGTTGGACGGAATGAGAATAGTAAATCATTAATCAATAACAAAATATATTAATTATCACTAATCTTATCATAACTAATACTAATTAACAACAAAATATACTATCTATCCTTAATTATCACTAATCTTAAAATTCTAATTAGTAATTAATAAGAATATATGCTAATTATAACTAATTAGTGACTAATGATCAATATTAGTGAAGGGGATGAGCTCATCCGGCCAATTTGGCCGGATTCATTCATCCAGCATCTTTGAAGAATATTTCTAAGGTTGCTGCCCTATCCATCCCTCGCCCACGAACCAAACTCTACAAAAATCCTGACGTCATCTTCCATCCAAAGCCATCAACTCAACCAAACACACCCTTAATTCTTTCACCTAACAAGCCAATTACCGAAGTTGTTTGCTAACTAAAAAAAGACTAGCATGGTTGATCCGAATAAATGCTAGCCTAATTGCATGCATACACACACTACATAGCTAAAATAGCTAATTAGTTGGCAGATCAAATATGTTAAGCTAATTGGTTAACATATCAAATATATTAAGAGATGTGTATTGGTGCATGGTGGGCGGATGTCGATGTTTTGTATCAGCAATAAAGATATAGGGGCTACACATCGGACCTAAAACTGGATGGATTTGAAAGACAAAGAGATTTAGATAGGTTTAGGCTCTCGACGAGAGTTAATACCCTACTCTTGTTTGTGGTGAATTGCTTTCGCTTGTGTATGAGTTTGTTTTCCCCAAGAGGACTCCCTTCCCGCTTTATATAGGTCAAGGGGCGAGAGTTACAAGGTAGAAAACCTAACCGAATAAGACCTAGGGTTCGCTTATCTGTACATAGAGTATTTGGCTCGGACATTATCCATTTCCTTGTCGTACAAGGTAATATGAAGCCGAGTTCTATTCTATCTCTAATTACATGAGCCAGCCCATCTCCTATTCGGACAGCCCTATTTGCCTCCTATGAGGATACCTGGGACCCATGGCCTCCTCAGTAGCCTCTAAGACTTTCATAGTTGAGTTACAGCTTGCCACCAAGTGCTCTTCCTCCACGGTGAAGAAATTCCCGAATGCTATTTTCCCGAGTACTTGCTTCCCGAGTCCTACTTTCGTTAGTTGACAAAGAGGTTATAAAGTGCTTCATAAAACATTGAGGTATAGCCCCTGGCTCTATGCTTAGTTATGAAGCAACTAAACGTAGAGTCAAAGTCTGTAATCTGCAAGATAATAAATAGTGTGCACCGAATAGGCGCACCTATTAGGTATAGCCCTGGCTCTATGCTTAGTTGTGAAGCAACTAAATACAGAGTCATAAGCTTTAACCTTTAAGTCATTTCCATGTGGTAATTACTTAGAAAATTAATTCTTCAGTCAATTATGACCAAAAATTTGCTCATGGCAATTAGGCTGAATTTATAAGCCTTTAATAACTTTGGACTCTAGCCCAATTCGTAATGAGGTGTACTTAAGTGATATTTGCATCCTAATTTTACTAGAGACCAACTGTCGATCCTTAAAAGGATATATCCTCAATACCTTAAAATAAATCAAGATATCCGAATGCTTTACACCTGACTCTCGGCCTAACATGAAACGTATCTGATTATTTAATCGGAATCTTGTCAAACAACACCTTCATCATGATTTTATCGTGACCAGCAGGCGGCCCAATAGGATGTTCTATTTAAGAAACCTTTGTATTGTGCGGCCCATTACCAGGTATCGAACCCAGTTTGGCCGAGTGGTATCTGCATCCCGCCATGTGGTAACTAGCTATCGGCTCGTATAGAGCATACCCTTGCAACCCGAGCCTGAAATTATATTGTACGGTACTTAACCACGACTAGTGCGGTGGCCAACTTTTAGCCCATCGTGGGGCACACCGTGTTTTGGCCAAATAGCTACCTGAACCCCACGTCGGAGCAGGATTCAGCTGGCGGCCCTCATGGAGCATACCCAACTTGACAGAGTTGTGGCTAAATAAGGCAGCTGAACCTCGCATTAGCATAGAATTCGGCTGGCGACCCTCATGGGGCATACCCTATCTAGCAATGTGATACCCAAGCCCCAACAGGTGCCGGCGGCAAGTGTCGGCCCTCATTGGACCTACCGAAGTAGAGATGGTATATGAGCCCCAACTGGTGCAAGTACTTAGCTGGTGGGCCTCATGAGGCATACCGAAGTGGAGGAGGTATCTGAGCCCCGACTGGCGCGAGTACTCAGCTAGCGGCCCTTATGGGGCATACCAAGTGTTTTTTGAAGTGTTGCAATCTAATTATACCTTGACCAACTGGTCCAGTTCTCGAGCGTAGGAGAAAGGCTCGTAACCATGACTTCCTGTTACCCATATCTAGATCTAGACCCTTCATTATAAACATGTCGGATGTGTAGAATCTAATGTAGAAAACAATCACCTAAGGAAAATCTAAGTATTTTGCAATGTATGTAAATATGCGTTTCTCCTCTTACTAATTTTTAATTTCCCTTAATAGTTAACTCCTTACATTAAAATACTCTGCCTAACTAGTCATAGACCTCGAGCACCGGGAGTTGGCTCATAGTTCTTTCTCAGACATGTGTTTTGGATGACTTGAGTTCGTCTTTCATGGAGCAATGTTTCACAGAACAAAATTCATACTACTCAGCTACTTTCCCAATCGTTAAGAGCAAAAAATAGATTGTACAACATGTGCATCTATTAGGTGTAGCCCCCGACTTACTGCTAAGTTGGATTACCAACAAAATAGTAAGTCGGGAACAAAATAAACCACTCGGATGAGAACATCATATAAAGGATAAAATATTTATTAGAAAGTAACTTAGTTGTTCGGTATTCCACGAGTTGGGAATGGGGGATGTCATCCTAGCGTTTGAACTTTTGAGCACCCGGGCATGTCACTTGTCCTTCTGTCGTGGTCGGTCTTCCTGCTACTTGTTTATGGGGAACAACTTCTGGAGCTGTTCTCCGATTACATGGTCAGGTTGAAGAGGTGAAGGATTGATTCTCCATCTTGATTATTATGCCTGAGTAGGTGGCTTGCACCTTGTAGATGCCAAAGAATGCCATTTGGGGCGTCTTGTACATGTCAGAAGACGTCGTTGATAGTAAGGCCACCAATTTTGGTTAGACCTTGTGCGCCAGGCATCACAATAGTGATGCCAAGTTGATGCAGTTGTCGCTGTTGTAGATGATGCATTCGATGCCATTGTCAATGAAGCGGTCGATGCCGTCGTAGTCGATATGTGATCCATGTGGCAACTGCTCGGATGGCCTCTGACTAGGCACGCTGTCCAAGCACCTGCTCACTGACCTCGAGGTGACGACGTCACCTCGACTTGCTTGATGAAAGCACCAGGGTCCTGGAGTCCTCCTGGCTGTGTTGTACCGCTGCTGCTGCTACCATCGCCTTGATCTTTGTGATTGTTGGCATTGCCACGTGGTTAGGTCCCAGCTGCAGTGTATCAAGTAGAGTTGATGCGGCCACGACATTCTGCTGGGGAGTAACGAACACGTCGTGGTCGCCCATCCTGGTCTGCAGGATGGCTTTTTGTGCTTGCCGCCCGGCTTCACGCAATTATCGGTTGTGCGCATCCCGTTCAGCTTGTCGGTGTTTGTCCTCCTCCTCTTTTTGCTCACGCAATCAGCGAGCTTCCTCTTCCTATTGGTTGCGTAGTTGGCGAGCTTTCTAACTTGGACTCAGATTTCCTTTTGACACCATAAACACCTCTCGAGGAGGTGAAAGCTTTCGGTACTGCCCTCTGACTGATCGTCGGAGTCGGGAAAGTGGAGCAAAGCGATGATGACCCCTACCTCCCTAGATTTGGACCTGACTAGCACAGGGCTGCATCCAAGGTTAACTCTAGGGGATATGGTTGCCTCTAGTTTGTCAGATCGAGGATGCTGCCTAAGAATGGTGTGGAAGACGGCTGCGGTATTGGCGTGGCCGAGTGAGGAGTTGACGATCTCATCCTCTCTAGATCTGATCCAGACTAGCGCTAAGCTGTGTCTGAGTCGAATCCTAGGAAAGTAAGTTGCCTCCGGCCTTATAGATCGAAGTTGTTGCCAAAGCATATTGTTGAAGATTCCTACAGCATTGCCGAGGCCAACCGACGTGTGGTTGATCGGATCTCCCTTCAATCGGTTCGTCTCTGACCCGGAAGGAGAATGCCAAAGGTGTCGTCGAGAAAGTCGAGGGTCCCGAAGCAGAAAGCCTACCCAGGAGCGAAGACGATGCCGGTGACTTCGGAGATTGATCCATCGAGTTTGTTGATGATGATCTCGGCGCTTCCCTCTGCCTGGCACGCCATCTGTCGATGTTTTCTATTAGCACTAAAGATATAGGGGCTACATGTCAGACCTAAAGCTAGATGGATCTGAAAGAAAATAGATTTAGACAGGTTCAGGACCTCGGCGAGAGGTAATACCCTGCTTCTGTTTGTGGTGGATTGTTTTCGCTTGTGTATGAGTTGTTTTTTTCCCCGAGAGGGCTCCTTGCCCGTCTTATATAGGTCGAGGGACGATGGTTACAAGGTAGGAAACCTAACCGGATACGGCCTAAGGTTTTCTTATTTGTACATAAAGTATTCGACTAGGACTTTATCTATTTACTTGCCGTGCAAGGTAACATAAAACCGAGTTCTATGTTATCTCTAGTTACATAAGCCGGCCCACCTTCTATTCGAGTGGTCGTATTTGTCTCCTGTAAGGGTACCCGGGGCCATGACCTCTACAGAGGACGACACTAAAACACTATTGGAATATGGGATTTATTATGTGTCATACCAATTGAAATGTATAGTTAGTTTTCAAAGAAAGGAGCCGT
Organism: Oryza meyeriana var. granulata; assembly: GCA_003991445.1. Taxonomy (NCBI): domain Eukaryota; kingdom Viridiplantae; phylum Streptophyta; class Magnoliopsida; order Poales; family Poaceae; genus Oryza; species Oryza meyeriana. The sequence continues at coordinate 116,663 of RYFJ01002320.1, forward strand.
ATTGTTTGCTTTTAGCTTGTAAGCTGATGCAGTTCAACTTTGTCTACCAAGGTCACAGCCTAAAGTATACGGATGAACACACAGGGTCTGTTGGATGTCATCGGGGTCATCTGACACCGGTGGTACTACTTTAGATCCGCCCTAGTTGCCTGATTGCCTATGTGCCCGTTCGAATGTGCTTATGAAGCTTAGCTTATTCTAGCTTGCAAAACGGAATAGTTCATTAGAAAATGACTAATTAAATATTAATCATTATAAATTTAAAAATTAGATTTATTTGATTTTTTAAAGAAACTTTTATATAGAAACTTTTTGAAAAAATGTACCGCTTAGCGGTTTAGAAAGTATGCTCACAATAAACGAGAAAAAACCTAAGCCAAAAAGCTCTTAAAAACGGTGCCTAAACCAGAAACATGCACCTCACCGAAAGTAGTACTGTCTCCTGCCACTTCTTTATTTTCTAAAACATCATAGCACATACAGTTTTTCCTGGATTCCGCACTCATCCCCGAGATGATGCACCTCTCTAAAGCAGTACATGCATAGCAATGCAATTTTTTCTTGTGTCATCTTTAAAATAAAGGGCACATCCATAAGTAAGAAAAGGCAAGCAATAAAAAACACATAGAACAGTGACTTCCAATTTTGTAAAGAGTTACTTGTAATTTTACAAAGAGTTACTCAGAATTTCATGAAGAGTTATTTTTATTGTCTTGTATAGTTACTTCTATTACGAAAATAGCTAAAGGAAATGCAAGCAGTAAAAAACACGTAGAAGAGTTACTTCTAATTTTATGAATAGTTACTTCTAATTTAGCGAGGAGTTACCCCTAATTTTGTGAAGAGTTACTTTATGACCATGTATAGTTACTTGTATTACAAACATAACTAAACATTTGTACCACTTGACTGCATGAATACATTATGAGATGCTCTGCCTTATTACCCACACAAAGAAACATAGAAAACTTGATCAAAACCTACGAAAAAAACAGCGACGAAAAAACACGCAAACAAGCTAGATCTGCTTTATGTTGATCCTACCAAAAAAAATTAAAAAAGAACAATGGTTATAGTTCCATTGTTGGGTTGTGTTATGTACCGTTGCTTATATAGCTTTTGTAAATTATAATTATAGTAGGCTTCATTAAATTTACTTTCCAGATCTTTGAGTTTTAGGCACCGTTCTGTACAGCTTTTAGCTTAAGCTTATAAACCGCACATCAAACGAGAAAGGTCATTAGCGTATGATTAATTAGGGATTAACTATTATAAACTTGAAAAATAGATTAATTTGATTTTTTAAGAAACTTCTATACAAAAGTTTTTGCAAAAACACATCATTTAGCAGTTTGAAAAGCGTGCGTACGATAAACGAGAAAGTAGCCAACTAGATAAGCACTTTCAAACATTGTCTTAACTCCTCATATTGTGTATTCCCTCCGTCTTAAAATATAGCTACTTATGAGTGTTTTAAAAGGATTAAGAACTAAGGTGAAAGGTCTAAAATACCCCTCATTAATGCATGGTGGTGATGAGGATTAAAGATATTATGGGTGGGGTGTGGATCTCGAGGGGTAATGAGCTAATAAGGTCCACTAGGGATATAATGGGACACAATACGGTAAAAGTTACCTTTTACATTTTTAGATAGCTATATTTGGAACAAAATTTAAACCTAAAGGTAGCTATATTTTGGGACGGAGGAGTTTTTAGAGAGATTAAGGATTGAGGTGAAAGGTCTAAAATTACCTCATTAAAATCACTAAAGTGCCCTCTTTGGTTAGTGTGCTGTGAATCGACAGGGGTAGATGGAAGATTAGTGATAAAATTCACCTTTTACATATATTAGGTTGTTATATTTCAAATAAATTTGAATCATAAAGATAACTATATTTTTTTTTGACAAAAGAAGTACTATGAAAAATTACTTCTATTGCCGTGTGTTGGTACTTATATTAAAAACAGATAAAACAATCGTATTTTCCTACCTGATCACAAAATAAACTTGAAGCTTATTAGACATCACATCATCCGAATACGTATTAGCACAAGTTGTGCTTGTCTTGCATCAGCTTAGAAGACGTCACATCATCTAGATACATATTACCATAAGCTCCTTTTGCATTGAACGGTTCGCTCCAATGCCAAGGTCGCGCGATAAGGCTAACCGGTGCGTGCCTACCGGTTAAATGATACGCATTTCAAAACTACTTCTAATTATGCCTTTTCACAATGTTTTATGTTTAATGCTGAGCTGGTTGGAGTTATATATGATCCATTGTAGAGAAAATTTCAGAATACTATAGAAGAGTTACTTCCAATTTTGTGAGGAGTTACTTGTAATTTTACGAAGAGTTACTCATAATTTCATGAATAGTTACTTTTATTGTCATGTACAGTTACTTCTATTACCAAAATAGCTAAACAAAATGTAAGCAGTAAAAAAACACATAGAATAGTTACTTCTAATTTAGCGAGAAGTTACCCCTAATTTTGTAAAGAATTACTTTATGACCATATTGTTGAAGATATAAGCACATGTAGATTTAATTTATTCTATAAATAAATCATGACATTAATAACACAAGTAAACAGAATCATGTAATCTGACCTAAACATGTATATAGCAGCAATTAACATAAATAGATCAAACACAGGAGACATAGTGTACGCGTACCTACAGCCCTGTTGTGGGGGCTGTTGTGGAGCAGACACGGGCGCAGCACGTACCGCACGAATGACACACGGCACCGGGTGATGGCGACGACGCGCAGCGCCCGAACATGAAGGAAGACGAGCCGTGATGGGCGCACAGCGAGCAGTCACGCGTAGCGTTTTCCAAAAACCTTATTCACCCTCTCCCAGTACAGGACATCGAAGGTAAGGGTTCCGGAGACCTGCTCTCCCAATCTGTCGATGCACGCTGACGAACGGGACGGAGTAAACGACGAACGACGACTCGGAACAGAAGATATGGCAAATCCTAGATTGTTTTCGCGCACGTTGTGTGGAGACAGCAGCTCGATATTTATAGAGATATTAGGACGCGTGATCAGGACATCCGCACGATCTCTATCTCGTAACCGAACCGGATAAGCCGCATGTATCTTATCCGGAATCCACTTATCAAATTAAACAAACTCCAGATAAGTTATTAAGATTTGCAGCAAAACAAAACTGCAAAAAGAAGCTGCATCTGCACAAGCATGAGAAGCTAATTTTGACAGACCATTCACGCGCATGTCCCGTACGCGCGCCGCCTGGCGAGGCGAGGCGAGCGAGCGCACGCGTGTTCCTCTAGTTCTCTCCACTATACATGTTTCAAGTGGCTAGGAGAGAGCTCACCCTTATAAGGAGGTCTCCCTCTCCTAAAACTAGCAAGGTGGTACTAAATTTCCCATGTCACTCCCCATAAGGTGGGCCTTTGAGAATTTTTTAGGAATTATTCTCCACATGAGTCTTAGCCCACTTAGTAATTCCAACAATCCCCCACCAAATCTCAAAAATCCCAAAGAGATTTCACATTCTCCAAAGTACTGTTTATATACCAGTGTTTTGATGGAGACCAGTTAAGATTGAACATCCATCTAGAACTCCAAGCTATACTTACTAACAACTTGAACAACGGACTACGCCTTGACTTGCAAGTTTTGTGCAAGCAAGTTTCACTCAAAGCCTTGACTGATACTAGGCCGTCGTAGCCTACCCCTTGGTTGGAGCTTATAAGTCATACTACTTGGTCTTTTATGAGCTTCCTAGGATATTCAGCCAAAATCTCCATAAACCGCGAGCAACGGTTGAGCTCATATAGGTGTGTTCTTTCAAGAATATTCTGTAGAACAGTATCTTCGCTAATTAAAGCCAACAAAACACATTAAGGCGAAGGCCAACCTGTTTTACAGCTTTTGAGAGTACATGCATCTTCACTTAGAGACAGTTAAAGGTACTCTTCTTCCATTAACTAATGGCTTGTTCTTCCCAGTCCTAATTCACGGGATCGCCGATCACATAGGTTGGGTTACCACCATAGTGTAACTCACACGGGTCTTATTCCCATCTCCCTCGATGCATTATCTATCACATTTCGTGATAGCCCATTTGTCGAAGGATGAAACCCCGACGGCGGGAAGTCTGGAGACCCCCCTTTTTGAGATTCGGCCAGGGGAGCTGTTCTCAGGCGAATGCGGCGTCCGGAGATGATGGATGCTCGGGGACCGGGGGAGCCCGGGCTTGAGAGGCAGAGAGGTTCGGACCGTCCAATTGTGGAACAGACCGTCCGGACCGTGACACTAGCGCGGAAGAGAGAGGAGGCGTAGACAGGTTCGGGCCGCGCGGAGGCGTAATACCCTACTCCTGTGTGTGTTACTATGTGGAAGATGAATGGATGTGAATTGTAGTTACAAGGAGATTCAGGGCGCTCGAGAGCTAGCCGGGAGCGAACGGGAGCAGCTCGGGGCTAAGTCCTCACCGGGGCGGAGCCGAGGGAAGAAGAAGAAGGACGGGCTCAATCCAAGCTCCCATTTTCCATTGGCCTGGATCCTCCTTTTATCAGCGAAGGGGAGTCCACAGTACCGAGATCCATGAGAGAGCTAGCTACCAACTGCCTTTGTCGCTCGTACGCACGCGGCCGCCTGCTGCGCCGCGCCGAAGGGATGTCTGGTCGCCGCCTAGATCAGCCACTGCGGGCGGCTGGAGCAGGTCCTCTTGCCGGCCGGCTGCTGCGGGCGACTGTCTGGTCGTCTCGCCGCCCGGCCGCTGCGGGCGGCTGTCTCCTGCAGATACTGTCGGGAGACAGGCGGGAGGCGCCCTGTCGCTTCACCATTAATGCGGGTAGTTGGAGAGCTGGCGCGCTCCCAGGGAACGCGCCCCGGGACCGTGCGTGCGGGCCCTGTTCCGGGGAATGTCCCCGGAACACGGGCCTGAGGAAGACGCACCCGGGCAAGGCGCATCCGGGCACTGGCGGACGCACCCGGGCCCGGGGTGGCGCACCCGGGGAAGGCGCACCCGGGCGAGCGCACCCGGGCGCTGGGTGGATGCACCCGGGCACGGGGTGGCGCACCCGATCCCGGGCAGCGCTCGGGGTGGAGCACCCGGGAAAAACGCTCCCGGGCCCGGGGAAGACGCCCCCGGGCACGGGGTGGCGCACCCAAGTCGGGCTACGCTCGGCCCCGGGCACTTTAGCGGGAGAGCTGGTCGTAGCCGGCCGCCAGTTGCGCAGAATATGGGCTTCGGAGGGGCTGACGTGGCCGAAGACCCACACGACCTCGGGATATGTGGGACCCCCTATCCCGTTTCGCCGACACCATTCGTAAAGGGATCTGCCAGGTTGTTAGCTGTTTGGACATAATCCAAACTTATAATTCTGGAATTTCTCAATTTCCTGACAGACTTTAATCGTCTCTTCACATGCCTAGACGATTTCATGTTATCCTTAGAACTATTCACCTTAGCAATGACAGTTTGATTGTCACAGTTTATAAGGATAACCGGCACTGGTTTTTCAACCATAGGCAAATCTATTAATAGATCACGCAGCCATTCTGTCTCAACAGTAGCAGTATCTAGCGCCGTAAGCTCTGTTTCCATGATTAATCTCGTCAAAATGGTCTGTTTGCACGACCTCCATGAAACAGCACCACCACCTAGTGTAAAAACATATCCACTAGTGGCTTTGATCTCATCAATATCAGAGATCCAGTTAGAATCACTATATCCCTCCAATGCCGACGGGTACCTAGTAAAGTGAAGTTCAAGATTCATAGTACCCTTCAGATAGCGCATAACTCGCTCAAGCGCGCGCCAATAATCATCTCACGGATTAGAGGTAAACCGGCTCAATTTGCTAACAGCGAAGGAGATGTCTGGCTTAGTTGCACTAGCTAGATACATAAGTGAGCCAATTAGCTGGGAGTACTCCAGCTGATTTCTAGTAATTCTTTTGTTTTTACGAAGCAAAAGACTAGGATCATAAGGAGTTGGAGAAGGCTTGCTATCAATATAGCCAAAGCGGCTCAAGACTTTTTCCACATAATGAGATTGCAAGAGTGTAATCCCATCCTCACCACTAATTAGCTTAATATTTAAGATAACATCAGCTACTCCCAGATCTTTCATATCAAAGTTTTGAGACAAGAATGATTTAACCTCATTAATCACCTTAAGGTTTGTCCCAAAGATTAGTATATCATTAACATATAAGCACAAAATAACTCCCTCACCCCCACCATAGCAATAGTATACACACTTATCTACCTCGTTGACTGCATAGCCCGCAGAAGTTAGTGTTTTATCGAATTTCTCATGCCACTTCTTAGGAGCTTGTTTCAGACCATACAAAGATTTTAACAACTTTAACACCTTGTCTTCTTGACTTTCCACTACAAATCCATCAGGCTGCTCCATATAAATTTCCTCATCCAGCTCTCCATTAAGAAAAGTTGTCTTAACGTCCATCTGATGAACGAAAAGACCATGTGGGGCAGCCAAGGAGAGAAGTACGTGAATTATGGTCAATCTAGCAACAGGTGAGTAAGTGTCAAAGAAATCTTCGCCTTCTTTCTGAGTATAACCCTTGGCCACAAGTCGAGCCTTGTACTTTTAAATAGTACCGTCAGGGCTTAGCTTCTTCTTGAACACCCACTTGCAACCTACGAGTTTGCACCCATAGGGTCTATCTGTCACCTCCTAAGTCCCGTTAGCGATAATAGAGTCCATTTTGCCACGGACAGCCTCCTTCCAGTAGTCAGCATCAGGGGATGCATAAGCTTCTAAAATTGACTTGGGAGTGTCGTCCACAAGGTACACAGTGAAGTCGTCACCAAAGGACTTAGCTATCCTTTGTCTCTTGCTCCTTCTAGGAGCTTCACTGTCATCCTCCTCAGCGAGATGTTCAAGTATATGTTTAGTTTGTTCTGGTGGTGTGATTAAATTAGGAATTAAACCAGAAGATTGACTAGAAGTGCTATGTGTATCCTTCATTGGAAAAGTTTTCTCAAAAAACGTAGCATCACGAGACTCTAAAATTGTACCCATATTCATGTCAGGTACCTCAGATTTAACTATTAAAAATCTATAAGCAATGCTATGATGAGTATATCCCAGAAAGACACAGTCCACAGTCTTAGGTCCTAGCTTGCGTTTTTTCGTTATTGGTATATTGACTTTCGCTAAGCACCCCCATGTTTGCAAGTAAGAAAGTGATGGTTTTCTCCCAATCCATACCTCGTATGGTGTTTTATCCTTATTTCTATTAGGAATTCTATTCAATACATGATTCGAGGTGAACAAAGCCTCCCCCCACCATGTCTTAGGTAATCCCTGCAGTGTCTAACATGGCATTCACCAAGTCAGTCAACATACGGTTCTTCCTTTCGGCAATCCCATTAGATTCGGGAGAACAGGGAGGCGTTCGTTCATGTATAATGCCATGTTCCTCACAGAATAAATAAAAAATATTAGAGAAATACTCTCCACTACGATCTGACCTAATTCTTTTTATCTTTCTGTCAAGTTGGTTTTCAACTTCTGCCTTATAAATTTTAAAATAGTCTAGGGTCTCATCTTTCGTTTACAATAAATACACATAACAGAATCTAGTTGTATCATCAATCAAAGTCATGAAAAATCGTTTTCCACCCTTCGTCAACACCCCATTCATTTCACAAAGATCTGAATGTAGGAGTTTTAGTGGTCCAAGTTTCTCTCCTCGGCAGCCTTGTGGGGCTTGTGAGGTTGCTTTGATTGCACATAACTATGACACTTAGAACCTTTGACAATGAAAAAACTTGGAATTAAATTCAAACTGAAAAGCCGAGACATCAAACCAAAATTAGCATGACATAAACGTGAATGCTAGATACTAGCCTCATTATCCACACTGCCACAAATATGGTTCACAAACTTATTACAGAAATCAGAAAGGGAAAAACAGAACAAACCTCCGCACTCATAGCCTTTACCAATAAAATATCCATGTTTAGACACGACTACTTTATTAGATTCAAATATCAACTTAAACTCGTCTCTACAAAGACGGGAACCACTAACAAGATTCTTGTCAATAGTAAGGACATGCTGCACGTTCTTCAGCTGCACGATCTTTCCCGAAGTAAACTTCAGATCTACCGTGCCAACATCATGAACAAAAGCATGCAACCCATTCCCCATTAGGACGGAGGAATCCCGGCTGACCTGATAAGAGGAAAACAAAGATATGTCAGCACAAACATGAACATTGGCCCCCGTATTAATCCACCAATTAGTAGACTGATTAACTGAGAGAACAGTAGGTAAATTACCATATCCGGTTCCATCTCCAGTATTGCCAATGGTCACATTGACAGACTTAGAGGTCTGTCCTGCAGGTGCCTTCATGCCCTTACGTTGTGGACACTTCCTGGCAAGATGACCAGGCAAGCCACACAAAAAGCAAGTTCTGACATCTTCCACCTTGTTGTTGTTCCTCCTTTTCTTGAAGTTGGTGTTTTGTTGGGCTTTGACAAATTTCCCTTTATTGTTCTTGTTTGCAGTCTTTTGCACCACATTGGCACTAGACTGCCCACCATTGCCTTTTGACGCAGCGTCCTTTGCCTGAGTTTTCTCCTCATGGTCAAGAGACGCAATTAACCCCTCAACAAAGTACTCCTGTCTTTTGTGTTTGAGTGCAGTACCAAAACTCATCCATAAAGAAGGTAGTTTTGTCATAATGCATGCAGCCACAAATTTATCAGGAAGGGCACACTTATAGAGTTCGAGTTCCTTAGCAATGGTTTGTAGTTCATGAGCCTGTTCGACCACAGAACGGTTGTTAACCATGCTGAAATCGTGAAACTGCCTCCATGACGTACAAATCGTTGCTAGCATCAGTAGCACCGAATTTGGTATTCAGTGCATCCCATAACTCCTTAGCATCGGTCATGTGCGTGTACACCTCGATCAGACGATCACCAAAAACGCTAAGAATGCATCCCACAAAGAGAGTAGTTGCTTCCTCAAATTCTTTCTACTGTTCAGCAGAGAGAACTTCTTCATGTTTGCCAGTACTCACCCAGAAGCACTTCATAGCTATCAGCCACAGAGTGACCCTAATCTGCCATCTCTTAAAGTGCACACTGGTAAATTTATCCGGCCTCAGTGCATCGGCAAAACCAGCCATCGAAAAATCACAGCGCCTATAATAAGGTTTTTGGATTGTTGAAGATATAAGCACATGTAGATTTAATTTATTTCATAAATAAATCATGACATTAATAGCACAAGTAAATAGAATCATGTAATCTGACCTAAACATGTATATAGCAGCAATTAATATGAATTAGATCAATACACAGGTAGAAACATAGTGTACGTGTACCTACAGCCCTGTTTGTGGGGGCTGTTGTGGAGCAGACACGGGGGCAGCACGTACCGCATGAATGACACGTGGCACCGGGTGATGGCGATGACGTGCAGCGCCCGAACATGAAGGAAGACGAGCCGTGATGGGCGCACAGCGAGCAGTCGCGTGTAGCGCTTCCCAAAAACCTTATTCGTCCTCTCCCAGTGCAGGGATGTCGAAAGGCGAGGGTTTCGAAGATCTGCTCTCCCAATCCGTCGGTGCACGCTGATGAACGGGATGGAGTAAACGACGAATGACAGCTCAGAACAGAAGAGATGACAAATCCTAGATTGTTTTCGCGCACGTTGCGTGGAGACAGCAGCTCGGTATTTATAGAGATATTAGGACGCGTGATCAGGACGCCCACACGATCAGCAAAACAGAACTCAAAAAGAAGCTACATCTGCGCGAGCATGAGAAGCCAATTTTAGCAGACCATTCATGCGCATGTCGCGTATGCGCGCCGCCTGGCGAGACGAAGCGAGCGAGCGCGCGTGTGTTTTCTCTAGTTCTCTCCACTATGCATGTCTCAAGTGGCTAGGAGAGAGCTCACCCTTATAAGAAGGTCTCCCTCTCCTAGAACTAACAAGGTGGTACTAAACTTTCTATGTCACTCCCCATAAGGTGGGCCTTTAAGATTTTTCGAAGAATTATTATCCACATGGGCCTTAGCATCACTTAGTAATTCCAATACATATATAGATACTTCTATTACAAACGGAGCTAAACATTTGTACTACTTGACTGCATGAATACATTATGAGATGCTCTGCCTTATACCCACACACAAAGTAACATAGAAAAACTGATCCAAACCTAAGAGAAAAAACAGCGACGAAAAAACACACAAACAAGCCTAGATCTGGCTTTGTGTTGATCCTACCAAAAAAAATTTAAAAAGAACAATGGTTATAGTTCCATTGTATGGGTTTCCTGTTATGTACTGTTGCTTATATAGCTTTTGTAAATTATACTTCTAGTAGGCTTCATTAAATTTTACTTCGTCGGATATTTGAGTTTTAACTCTCATACTGTGTAGTTACTTTGATTTACTATGAAGATTACTTCTATTGTCGTGTGTTTTTTACTTCTATAAAAAAAACAAATAAAACAACCATGTTTGTGTAACATCCTAATATTTTCTAAATAAAAACCGAAAACTAAAATTCGTAACCATCAAAAACCCTTTCGAAAATTTGCATCATGCTGGATCTTCTGGGAGGCATTTTGATTTATACCAGTGCCAAAATACAAATATCAATTTAAATTACTCCAAAGTCGGATTCAGGAATATGTGTTTAATAAGAAACCCTAAATTCATATGTACATATATATAATTTATGCAAGTTGATCCCTTATCAATTTCCCTTTATAAAATCAATCCCCAATCACCTTGGGCCAGATCTCCCTCAGCCCACCCGGCCTCCTTTCCTTCCTCCTCACCTCTTTGGCCCACCGGGAGCAGCCGGCCCACCTAGCCCTGACCTCTCCTGGCCTCTCGCGCCTGCCGCGGGTGTCCGAGGTTCAGCAGCCCAACAAACTCCTCGGCCCAGCCCAATTCAGCGGCCCGGGGCGCCCGCTGCAAGGGTCTACCCGGCGCGATTTTTTACTGTTATTTATTTATTTATTTGATTTTACAAAACTAATTTTTTGATTTGGGCTTTTTGCAGAAATAGCCTCTTGCCGCCGTGGGCCACGGCGGTATTTAAAAACCGCCGTGGCTCGCAGGCGGCGAATGGCATCCCCGTCAGGCGCGGCTGACGGCACCCCATGGCCGCCGCCCGGGAGGCCACGTTACTCTCCCACGGCGCGGTTAGCGCCGGGGATGGCACGTGCCTTGCCGCCCTTGGGAACGGCAGTGAAATGCCAATTTTGCATTCGGGCCCTTGGGGCATCGCTCGCTAGTCCCCCAGGGCGGTTTATAGCCAATCTCGCCGCCCTGGGGGGAGGGCGGTTTTTTAGCCCTTCCTATAAAATCCTTTCCCGGCACTCGCCGGCCGCGTCATTCTCCCCTTCCCCGCCTCCAAAGTGTTCGTCCAATAGAAGCTAAGGAAAGGAGGAGCAGTACAGCGGGCGAAGCCACTCAAGTTTTTTAGCCGAATCCAGGTATTTTTTTTTGCTCTCCTTTATTTATGGTTAGTCATTTTTTAGAAAAATATTAATTAGTGACTAGACGCGTAGTGTAATACCCGACATACATGAAAATATTAGTTGGTTTGGCATAATCTTCGTTAGTGTTAAATTATTTGGCCGGTACTAGAAGAACATAGCGGAAGAGGTAGTAAATTGTAGATATTGTTAAAATAAATTATGCCTCCGCCCATGGCCATCGTTGGTATACGTTCAATTTTGACACGTTAGATAAACCTAGCGTATAACTTTATTAGCGCCATGCTGGTTATGTTTGTAAAATATAAAAACGGTAATGGTTTTGACTCATATGTTATAGCCTTTTTATGGAACGAATATTGATTAGTACAGATTAAAAAAATCTTTTTTGTGAGCAGAAATGGCAATATAGAGTTGTATTCGCGATATAATCAGCGGTGAAGGAACATGTCAGAGAAGGACAACATGGGGTAGCATTTATCGGGTTCAACGTAGGGCACAAGGGAATTAAATAAGCTCCAAGCTGAGAGAAGTTTCCTGAGTTTACAATTGTTATGAGGGGATTCGGAAGAAGAATCCTCAAGTAATAGCATTCGGTGTACGCAACTGTTACTGGGTCTGTGGAAGGTTTTTAGGGGAAATTGATGCAGTAGATTCGACGGACAGCTGGTAAATTTTTTTGTGGGAGTGGCACTACAGGCGAGGATGGGCCCAGCATCCTAGTTTTTAGTGGGCATGACGTGGTCAGCAAATTGATCAGGCTGGGTCCAAGTACAGGCGGAAGGGCCCGATGAGAAACAGGGGAGCAAATAAGGATACAGAAGACGAGGGTGCCGGAGAGAGGAGGCCAAGAAGACATGGGACCGGGGGGTGTTGCAGATGACTGGGGAGGCACCGCAAGGTCTAGTACAGGAGGATAGAAATTTGAAGACTCAGAACCTGAGCATATGGAGGATGATGATTCTTCAGAGGAACGATGTATACCCGGCAGGAATGGGACAAACGAGGACTTCTCGCGGGAGGACTACGTTGTCTCAGAGGGGCACACCGTGGCATGGGGAGTATCAGGCAGAATGAAGTGGTGCAAGGGTGCGCTAAGATAATGCCGAAAAGGCCACAGTTGACAGGAGAGCTGTGAAAGATGTGGGTTGGCTGTGTCACTTGGAGGGGAGTTCTGGTATAAAAGTCCACCAGATCGGTTGTACGAAGTGAAATGTGCAAGTTAAGCAATGGATGTCCATGGAGGATATACGCATCTAGGAAGAAATATGAAAGACTGTTGGTCCGTGTCAATCGTGACGGAGCAACAACTGTCATCTCCGGGTGTTCAGAAAGTACCACAGGAACAATCATCTGCATTCATCTTTTTGCTTCAGAGCTGTATATGCTGTTGTGGAGAACCTCCGGTTCGAGCCCAAGTCAAATTATCAAGCGCAATCGAGGAGAAGTACAGGCAGTACACACCATTACACTATGCCAAGGCATGGAGGGCCAACCAGAAGATAATTGAAATGAGATTCGGCAGTTTTGAAAGCTTCGTACAGATAATTTGCCTTCGTCTACTGCAAACCATGGCTGTGCGAGGAATCCTGGCAGCTACTTCCTTTTTCGAAATCAAAGTTTCCCATTGCGTTATGCAGAATCCTGGGCAATAAGAGCGTTCCTTTCAGCGGGCCTTCCTCTCTCTGCAGGACCAGTGCATGTTTGCCATTTCTTCATTGCAGGCCCCATTTTCTGCATCGACGGCACGTTCTATAACTTGAAAATACAGAGGGCAAATGTTGGACGGCAATCGGTAGTAGACGGAAACAACCAAGTGTTGCCCGTGGCCTTTGGCCTTCATCGAGAGCGAGACACAGAGAGTTGGTACTTGGTTTCTAAAAGTTGGTTAAAGGAAAAGTGTGGTGGGGAGGAAGGCCAGATGTATGTCTCATACATGACCGTCATCCCAGGGATGCTGTCGTGCAATTGAGGAGCTGCGAAATGGCTGCGCAGACAAGGGATACCCCCGGTGTGGGAAGATGTGAAGAGCAGATGGGTGCATGCGTCACATGGGCGAACTAACTTGTTGTATAAGCAGTTCAGAAACAAGGAGCTGATGGCCATGGTTCTAAGACGTTTGTGCGCCCCAGAATCAATAGAAGAAGTTCAATGAGCTGTGGAGGAGACTTGATGAGCTGACAGCCAAACATAGACGCGAGAGTTCTATGCAAGACCCCCAGCTAGAGGTGTTGTACGGGCCGCTAAAGCTCTAGGTGCACTTCCTCCCAGCCGATGACGGTACTTTCAGAAGGAGGCCCGGTTTCCTCGGTTAGCAGATTTTTGCAGTGGATCGAGCACGAGCCGAAGGAGAAAATGGGCATTTGTTGTACGATGAAGGTGGAGGCAAGGTACGGTATAATGACGCTACGACCTTGCCCAGAGTGTCTAACTGGGTCATGCGTGGTGTGAGGCAACTCCTCCCCTTGTTGCCATCGGTGGGAGTTCATCCTACATAAGAACAACAGACGTACTTCCACGATAGGTGCAGACAGAATGGCCCATCTATGCCGATTGGAACCTTTGGTTCGGCACCAAAATGAACAGAGTACCTTGAGGAGAAATGCAGGGAGAAGGCAAGAGAGGCACCGAGTTCGAGTGCAGGGCACACGAGAGCGTAGATTTGAGAGATATCTGTGAGCCGACAGGTCAGGCGTGCATATTCGCAAGGGATGGAATACCTAAGCATATACAGAGAGTGTGTCCTAAAGGAAGGATGGGACATGCGCACATGCTCCTGCCAGGAAACCAAGCTTGTACCACAAGCCCTGTTCTTCTCATGTCATTGCCGCTTGCGGGGAGTGGCGGCATTGATGAAACGCCAATATGTGTATCCGTACTTTAAAAAGGAGCAATCATGCACATACATGGAGTACCGCAGATGCTTTGGTTTGCGGCAATCGTTGGGCACTTTCACTGAAGAACACAAGTCCAGTTTATTTACATCCCTGACCCGTAACGAAGGCAAGGAACAAGGCAAGTAGCCGACGTCGGACACGGAGGGATACGCAATGATATGGACGAATCCGAGGCCGGCGTTAGCGCTCAACGTTACAGTAAGGTGTGGAGAGGAGGGACATACTACAAGAAGTGCACGAAGACGCCGAGGCCCTGCGCAAGTGCAGCGGAAGTTCCTATGGAAGGATCAGGCGCCGGACGGAAGGCGGCCAACTGGGGAAGGCACCACTGATGATCGAGCGTCATCGCAGGCGTCCTCGTGCACCTTCGGGTTATGTTGTCTAGGTATAGCTGCTGGTTGCTGATGTAATCTCCCTGTAAATGTGTACCAATATGATGTACTGCTATCGTGATTTTTGTTTTTTTTTATTAGTGTGGTCTTTTAAAGGTAACTTTGCTGTCTGTTAAATTTTCTGATCTGTAATGCACTATGTTTAATTGAGCTCAATCCGTTCCGCTTCTTTTTCCTTGCAGGTATGGACTACCAGACGCGCTGAGCTGCTGGATTCACGCGCCCGTTTCCCGATCAGTTCGATCGGTCGTTTCTCACGCGGCGGGTGGTAGAACCTTCGAGCTCGGTACTTACGTCCTTGACCTTCTAGGCGACTAGCTTCCGTGGACGACAGGTTCACGACTAGGTACGGTACGAACGTTGTACTGTGAATCTATATATGTCCAACTTACTAACTTGCCTTTGTTTTGATTGTCAGGTTGCGGGAGGCAGGCCTTCCTGCCCTGTGTAGGCTGGTTAGGCAGCCGCAGTGGAGCCTGAAATGACCCGACGAAGAAGTGGGTATCGACCGGGGCGCATGCTGATAACAGCTCTTGTGGACCGGTGGAGACCGAGAACGCACACGCTTCCACCTCCCATGCGGTGAGATGGCCGGCCCACGCTGCAGGACGTCAGCTTCTCCTTGGCTGCCCTCTAGCCGGCGATGCGGTGGGCCCAGTTGACGGGCTCCAGGCGTGGCGAGAGGAGATCCTACAGCGGTTCGCGCCGGTTCACCGTGCTCCGGGGGCTTCCCCTCGTCGGCGACATCTGCCCCGGTAAACGCATGCGGGCCACCCCTCAAGCTTGGGTATTGAGCTACACGATAAGAATGTTTTCTTGTTGTTTTTATGTTCGTCCTTCAGTCCGTACTAGAATTACACATGTCAACTTCTTATATGTTACCGCAGTCTGATCAGCTAGACCCGGAGGCCGACGTGTACTCACTGCAGAGGAGCCTGGAGGCGTACCTATTGTGGGTGTTCGGGTGGGTGATGTTCACCAACTCGCACGGCCATGCAGTCGACAAGGCTTGATCCCTTACGCGAGAAGATAGCCGACGCCGAGGACGGTGCTGTTCAGCCCCAATACAGTTGGGGATCGGCAGTCCTTGCCCGCCACGTACAGGGGTCTGTGTGACGGCTGCAGGAAGACCGAGCCAGAAGCGGTCTTCACGGGTTGTCCACTCCTCCTACAGCTCTGGGCGGCAGAGCGGTTCCGCGATCAGCCGCCTCCGTTGTGGACCACAGTCCGTACGAGGCGAGCCTATACGTGGGTGTCCCACCGGAGGACTATCCGACGATGGGGACGGTGTGGTGTCGTCGTGAGGTATGTTCGGTGTTAGAACCGTCTCGGTTTTTTTTATGTTACTTGGACTAACGAGAACTCTTTTCCTGTTTGTAGCGTCGGTACGCTCACGTGCAGGTGCAGAAGTCGTACCCAGACTTCGTCATGGAGTTCGACTTCCGCTTGTGCCAGGATCACGGACGGACGACGTTGTCTGGGAGTTCGTACAGCGCCGAAGGCGAGGCAACGCGCGTGCACCGCACGGGCTGTCGTCCCCTCTGCACCAGGGACCAGGCGTACTGGCTGACGATGACGCCGATGCTGTTCGACATTTCTGTCGAGCCGCACTGCCTGCAGAGTGTGATGCGGCAGTTCGGTATGCGACAGACCTTCGGTCATCAACAACGCATGGGCGTAACCGCAACAGGGGAGGGGGGGGCGTTCACGCAGGTATATGTGGAAATGAATATTCCGTACTGTTATGCACTTGTGTCACCGGTTGTGCTCTGCAGGTTAAATCAGCGTGGCCAGGCCGCCGGTAGGTCTGTGGAGACCACCGTCGTCGACTACATCAACGACTGGCTCATAGCCACGGAGGACGTCATCACGGAGCTGCACCCCTACACAGCCGCCAGGTACGAGCAGTACCTTTCCTGGTACCCAGGCCCGTAGGACCAGACTAACGGGTGAGCGTACACTCCCGAGGCTCCACAGGAGCACATCGCGGGGGTGCGAGACGCAATACCCGACACACCACGACAGGACTACTTCCGGTGGTGAGTCATATGGTTTTCATACTATTTTCAAATGGTAGGTACCGAGTACGTGCAACTAACAGCACGCATGTTCCTGCTGAACAGGCGGACGATGCTAGGCGGTCCACACGGAGCTGGAACCTACTGCGGCAGCGCCTACAGGCTGGCATCCCTCTCACGCAGCAGGAGCAGACGATCACGTTCGCGGACGGCTTGTGCAACACGATGCGCTCCGGTCGTTCCGTATGCTCTGACTTGTCCGCCGGATTCCCTGATGCAGTCCCCACGATGCCAGATACATATGTTGAGGTCCCATGGTGAAGGGACCTCGGTCAGGAGCGGCGGGTTCTGCAGGGGCCAATACGTCGTGGGGAGCAGGTCCTTCTGGTACCGCTCAAATGGCAAGCGCGGAGGATCGAGGTCAGGCAGCCTCCCACGATCGGGCGAGGGATTGTCAGGTATCGTCAGGATTGAAACCTATTCTCCATAACTAACTGCACTTTTTATGCGGCTGACACGAGCTTTTTCTTTACCAGACCACGCCACCCCTACGGCGCCTACACAGATAACTTTCGACCACCACCCGGACCCACACGGGGATTGCGCGCCATCTGTGCTTGGATCTCTTGGGAGGCCCCCCGCCACGACCGCACCCCCCCCAACCCCCGCGTCGTCCAGGACCACCCCGTCCGGAGCAGGGTGATCGAGTCGTCAGACAGCTCTTACCACCACCTGGAGGTGCAGCCGCAGCACAAGCCGCACGACGCCGAATGCTTCCCCTGCTGCTCAGGCGGTCCGAGCCACCCGTGGAGTACTGGCGGACCGCTGACGTACTCGCGCGGGCACGTGCGAGCGGCAGCCTAGAAGGACGAGGAGGCATACGACCTAGGGGCTATTGTTTGTATTTCTTTATTTAGAGGTCTCGCATTACTTGTTTAAATTTAGTTCATGTACATATTCACCCCTGTAGACTCGATCCAACATCCCTTCAGATAATCATTGTACTGCTAACAATGTAGTATTCTTGTTGTATTTCGTACTATGGGTGTCGCATTCATCATGCCGCAATGCGAACGGCTCGTATCTAGCTAACTAAATCCACTATGCTATTGTACGTGCACTGCGTTAAATATCGACGAGTGGATGACGAATAATAGAATATATCGTCTTCCAATGTTGAAATTCAAAAATCATTCAGTACGTACATTGCGCAAAAATTTGGGAAAAAATTCATAAGGCCCTAACATTCCGTTCGCCTGGGGTCCTAAGCCCCTCACGTAAAACGGACCGGCCTATACCACATGTCATTAATTAAGTTTTACCGAAAAAAACTGAAAAAATGATCGTCAGGTACGATTTTAGCAAACCAACGCCTACCATCGTCGGATTATAAAAAAAACTTTAAAAAACATACCCTAAACCACGAATTAAACTAAATTTTGTGAAGCGTGTAGTCGAAAGACGGGGAGGAGTGGATTGGCAAGTGCCTGATCCAGACATACGAGGAGTAGAATACGAGTGGCGATCCAGAAATACTCTCAGTTTGAACAAGTTCTTTTTCACGACATGAACAATCTATGATATTTGGTTTTTTTTTTAAACCTCGACCCAGATAAATGCAAATGGCACAATAAATAGAATTTTAATGAATTTAATTTTGACAAATAAATTTTCAAAATTTTGGGGTTAAAAATTAGCATTCGGAGGATTCGGACCGTTCGATCGCTGTGCGAACGGTCCTATGCATTCGCCGCCGTCCCCCAGGGCGGCAGGCCACGTGGCCTCCCGGGCTAACGGCGGCCGGCCCCCTGCCGTTAGCCGCGCCTGACGGGGATGCCATTCGCCGCCCTAGGCCACGGCGGTTTTTAAATACCGCCGTGCCCCACGGCGGCAAGAGGCTATTTCTGTAAAAAGCCCAAATCAAAAATTAGTTTTATACATTAAAAAAATTAAATTAGTAACAGTAAAAATTCTATCCGGCGCCCCGCTCGCTCACGATTGCCTAATAGCCACCCCGACTCGGCCCCACATGACATTCTCTTCCCTACCCGGTGGACGCCCACACCCGCACAACTGCGCAGCCATCTCCTCTCTCTCTCTCTTTCTCTCTCCCTCGCTCTCTCCCCTCTCCCAGAGCTTGCCGCCGCGGAAAGACCCTGCCAGACCCAGGCCGTACTGACACCGTGCGATGTCCGCTAGACTGAGCCACGCCCCACTGCGCCGGCCGGACTAGGCACCTTCCTCATCACCGCCGACTGCCCTTGCGCCCAGCAGGCCAAGCCGTGCCCCGCCCGCCGCGCCTACCGGGCCAAGCACTGCCTCGCCTGCACCACCGCCATGTGCACGTCCTCGCGCGATCGCCCCGCTAGAAGAGCTGCTGCATAGTCCTAGCCGTCCTCGCCTCTCGCCGCCCCAACCACCCTCGCATGCAGCTAGACGTTGCAGCACCCTGCGCTGCCGCCTACCACCACCACGCCCCACGGCATCCAGTGGACCAATGGGCAAGCGCCATCACCGTGCCAATGCCCGACTTGGACCACTGGGTAAAGCGCCGCCACCCAAGGCTTCACAGCCCACACGCGTCCACGCCCTGCCCCGCCTGCATCGCTGCCACCGCCGCGCTCGCCGCCTACGCGTGTGCGCGCCCTGCTACCACCTGCCACCGCCCCTATGGCGTCCACCACCCATGCCTATAAAAGGGGACGCGACCACCAGCTAACTCCTCCATCCACCCCGCCTCCACACCGCCGCAACTAGAGCGAAGAGGGAGAGTGCAGATCGACGCCACCGACCTCCGCCGCCCCGTGCCCTGTCCCGTCGCCGCCTTGACCACAATTTGGACTGCGCCTCCACCCGGCTGCCGCACGGTAAGCACCCTCACCGGCTATCCCCTCTCTCTCCTAGTCTCCTTGCCGGCAGGATTTCGCCCGATTATGCTGTCCCGTCGCCGAAATTACCGCGCCGCCGCCATCCTGTCTCCCGCACCATAGCCCGCCACACCCCGGTGGGCAATCAAGGCCCCAAATCTCACCGATGGCGAGGACCGGCACCCCGACGGCCGGAGACCCGGATTGGGCCCCCGCCGAGCCGCTGCGACCGCCGGAACTACCCATCAGCACGTGGGCTCGCACCCCGCGCCAAGCCGAGACGGAGGAAGGGGATAGACACCCCTCTCTCTCTGATATGTGGGCCTGTCGCTTATGAATCTAATGACAATCATTAACTTAATGACCTCCTTAATCTGTTAGGGTGACAGGTTGGCCACGGTCATTAGTGAGATCTACTTAAAACCAGTTTAAAGAAAAGTGTTGTTGACATGTGGACCCTACCGGCTTAATGAAATGTATTAAACCCTATGTCACTGACATGTGGGTCTAGGGCCTCTGACCGGTCTGATTGACCGGGTCCACATGACCCTGGCCTCACCTATCAGTGACAGAAGTCTTTACTTTTAGAAAATAATTTTAAAATTCTCTGGACCCACTTGTCAGTGAAAGAAAAAGGGATTTTCTTAAGGAAAATAATTCGGGTAAAATGAATGGATATTTCAACGTAACTTTTTGCAATTAATTTGTATTAATTCAAATTTGAATCTTTGGAAGCCTCAACTTTTTCATCTGAAGTTCAAATCAAGCGAAAATTTCACCAAAATTCATCTAAAATCAAGATCTACCCAATGGCACTGATTTGGTATTTTTCCAAGTTTTCTTGATATTTATTCCTTATTAATTAGTCTTTAGAGCCTGAGTATTAAATAGTCGTTTCACCCAACTAGGCTACGTTTGCGACGACGAACCCATTGACGTGGAGGAGGAAGCTACCATAATTGAGCAAGGCAAATCACCACGCCCTCCTCCTTGAACATGTTGTACCTAATGCGAAAATATTTTAGTTGCAAATAAATTGCATGCTATATTAAATTACATATCAAAAATTCCATTCAATCCTCTATTAGATATTGGTGCCTTGTTCCTTAATGCAGTATGCTATTTATATCCTCAAGTCAACTATTGACAATGCTTGGTGTTGCTTACTAGACTTCTCATATACATGTGATACTGGTTGGAATGGGGATGGTCATTCCAGGTAGGGAGCGATCGTCATTTTATGTGAGTGAAGACATGAAATGCCACTTACAAGACACATGGAAATCCGTTTGCGAAAACCAAAACTAAGGACAAAGTCATTTTCGACCGGGGCCGCATGAATTGATTTGGGTGGTTCCTGAAAAAGGTTAGCGCCGACCTTGGTCAATTAAGGACCGAGTCAAGAAAACAAACAGGAAAACAAACAAAGTATGACCGCATTTCTTATATGGGCATAGACCTAGTGGACTAGGTGATTCTAGTGGGGCGGCACCCCAATCATGGCTGGTTTTGTACACTGTGGTGCATTGTGTTGGAAGAAAGAGGATAGAGTGCGGGTAAATTTACATGTTGAATAAAATGAACCTTTGCTTTCCTCTCCTTGATACCTCCAGGTCCAAGACTTCTCACATCACTAGTAAAGTGGGATTGGAGAGCCAGGGGGTGCATGGGGCTCATAGTCTTTGGAGAAGGCACCACAATGCTAGAAGATTTGAAAAGCTAGGCCGCGGCAAGTCTCATGTGTTGGGTGCACCACAGATTAAGGGTAAAGCGTACATCTACTACAGTGTAAGTAAAACCAATCTATTCGAACAGTCATGCTGACGGTTAAAAGAACACCGAGACTTGTACAAATCTTGACTAGACTCTAAATCTTCAAACCTGATATGGGAACTTACCTGAAATGAGGGAAAGTGATCTTAAACAATGGTTAGAGAAATAGACATGACTCTAAACCAAACCAAGGGGAGCTTGGCGAGGTGGACACATCTCTCATGATGGGTTAAACTACTCAAATAATGGCAAAGGTGTTTAATAAAATGGCTAGGTTATAGACTTGTGAAATGATTTGTGAAAACTAGTTTTGAGCAAACAACCCTATGCCTCCCTTGAACCCTATGAGCACCTATTCATGATGTAGTGTGGCTTGCGAGTACTCTAAGTGCTTACCGTTGCCTGGAGGAGGAGGAACCAAAGGAGGCTCCATAGGACCCAAGCTGCTAGTTGAGTGTCTATGGACAGACGCAAAGCTGTAGCCGCTTATACTTCCGTTATCGCACCTTATCTCTTTTGCTAGTTTATCGTAAGAAAGTTGGCTATGTCTATTTAGGAACCCTATGCGGGGTAACCTCTTTTTATAATAACCAGGTACTGTAAGACTTTATGACGATAATTGTAATGTTACCAGTTATGTTATGTATGTACCAAGCTAATGATCTAGGGATTCGGAACTTAATACATAAGGGGTTTCGAGTCTTCAAAATTAGGGGCCTACAGTTTGCCTACCTGATCACAAAATAAACTTGAAGCTTATTAGATGTCACATCATCTGAATATGTATTAGCACAAGTTGTGCTTCTCTTGCATCGGCTTAGCAGACGTCACACCATCTGGATACATATTACCATGAGCTCCTTTTGCATTGCACGATTTGCTCCGATGCCAAGGTCGCGTGATAAGACTAACCGGTGCGTGCCCACCGGTTAGATGATACGCATTTCTAAACTTCTTCTGATTATGCCTTTTCACAATGTTTTATGTTTAATGCTAAGCTAAATGTTGGTTGGAGTTATATATGATCCATTGTAGAGAAAAGTTCAGAATCCTATCTTGTTTAGGCTACAAATATTTTACCTTGTTTGAAATAATGACGTTTCGATTTTCTTTTCCCTGAATCAGCTTACTACTACATGATCTTTGAGAATAAAAATGGATTAGCTTTCCTAGAACCAAATTTAAGATGGCCATGCAAGGCTAGCACGCATGAAAAAGGCCCATGTGTCAACAGAAAACCAGGAGGTAAGCCCAAGAAAAAGGCACATGCGTGATTAGCGCAGTGAATGCCCACAACTCAACGGCCTAGTCAAGCCCCATCCGTGAGAGGTGCCTTGCAGCGGCGGCGGCAGCAGACTGGAAAATAGCTCCGGCGAGCCGCCGCCACCGCCGGTGAGTTTCCCTCCATCGCCTCACGCCTGTGCGCCTTCCTCTGTCTTCAGCTGTAACTCACCATTGGCAATTTGGCAATCCTCTTCACTAGGGGTGAAAATGGTTCAAAAACGATCAAAAACTAGCTATACCATAATACCATATTTATTTTCATATTTTTTTCAGAATCGGATTTGGAATCGGAAACCTCGGATACAAAAACGAAATCGAATATTACCGGATACAGATACGGAGCGAATACAAATCGGAACGAATACGATAACAAATATTTATTCGAATATAAAAACCCCTCAAACTGAACTTTACAAACCAACGAAGAGAGACAACTTATTTTTTTTTAAAACAATATATCAATGGGGTGACGGGGCGCCGGCGCGACGGTGGGGCGACGGGGCGCTGGCGCGACGGGGGAGCCCGGCCGGGAGGATGGCGGCACGACGGGGGAGACCAGTCGGGAGGGTGGGGCGACGGCCGACGGGCGGCAGCGACGGTGGCGGCGACGGGGCGGCAGCGTGACGGGGAGCCCGGCCGAGAGGGTGGGCCACGGCTGACGAGGGCGGCGCGACGGTGAGGCAACGGCCGACGGGGCGCTAGTGCAACGATGGGGCAACGGGGCCGCGGCGCGACGGAGGAGTTCGGCCGACGGGGTGGCGGTGCCTGTGGCTGTGTGTGTGACTGTGTGTGTGGACATGGAAAGTTAGGGTTAGGTTAGGAGTAAATGTAATGGGCTATTGGGCTTGGCCACATAAATACGTAGTGGGCCATTTGGATTTGATGCGGATATCCGAAAATTTGTTCGGATAGTTTCCAACCGATTCCGGAGTCCGCCGGATAATGCCTTTACTGTATTCATATCCATATCCGAGAAAAATTATCCGTTTTCGTTTCCGAATCCGAGATTATCCGACCGATTCTATCCGTATTCGAAATTTCGGATGGTTAGCGGATAATATCCGAACCGTTTTCACGCGTAATCGTCACCAATAGAGAATTCCCTACGGTAGAAAAATGGAGGTGCCAACAATGGAGTTGAGAGCAGGGTCGGTAACTGCCAACCACGCTCACCCTGGAGTTTGGTAAGAATAACTATTGGTAGGGTTAGATAAATTTTGCTTGAATTCAAATTTAAAAAATAAGATGAAAAAACCTAAAAAAATTCCTAAATTAGTAGCTAATTTCTACTCCTATTTGATGAACAAAGTTTATGAAAATAATGAAGTTTACTTCATATTTTGGAGTTCCAACGAAATTAAAAAAGAAAGTGAAAATACAAAGAGATGGTTGGAATATAATTTCTACTTTGTTTAAGTGTAAAAAATATAGCAAAGTTTATGCCAAAATTTTATACAATATTATATTGTTTTCTAGATATATCCATAATTTTCTAGAATTTTTAATATGTTTTACAATTTTTTTTCATAATTTTCTTTTTAGTTTCAACACGCCGTGGTTATCGTGACTTACCGTACGATAGCCATGTATTACCACATAAAGTTCAAAATTTTGAATTCAAAATTTAGAATATAAAGTTGTCGAGGTTACCACGCAATCACCATGGTCGGTAAACACCCCACCAGTCGTAGGGTCAACGCTGGTTGAGAGTCTCAGACTACAACAACTGAAAACAAACATGTTCCGAGAGCAGGTAGGCTGCCTTCAAGAATGTACTCGTCATGCACTCATGCGTATTGAATTTGTAACAGTCAACCTAGCTTCTATGCATCCCCCTTGCTTTGAATTCTGAATCTGCCAAGTTTTCTCCCATTTCCACAGAATTAAACTGTCTCCTTCTAAGTCATTTTATCAGCTAAGAGCAACTCCCGACTCTTTCATGCTTGCCATTTGCTTATTTAACTAGCTAAGCAAATAAATAGCAAGTTAAATTTCCTGTATACTCCAACAGACTCTATTTCTCCCTCTCCAAATCGCACCGGTGTTCTGCAGGCAGCCGAGGACCACAAGGCACGGGGGGCGGGGGAGTACTGCAGGCAGCCAGCGGCGTGCGCGGGAGCCACCGGCAGCGGCGACGGTGTGCGTAGGGGGCGGAGGCGGCGGCCGGTGGCGAGCGGGTGCAGCAGGTGTGGGAGGCGGCGGCGGTGAGCGCGGGGGCCGACGGCGAGCATGGGGGGCGGCGACCGGCATTGGCCGCAGGCGTGCGGGCCAACGGTGGCCACGGACGATGCCCTGTCGATCAATGTCTAGCGTCGGCAGGAAGGAAACATAGATTTTTCACGTGAGGCCCACAGATGGACAGTGGATTGGCTGGCCACATTTAGCCAGCCAGAAAACTTTGGCCAGTCAAATGAGTAGGCTTGGCAAGTCTTTTAGAGTCTATTTTTTGTGTAAACTTGTTAGATTCTGGCTTAGCAAGCCAAATAACTACTCTTTTGGAGTTGTTCTAACACCACAGATAGTATAAAATAGCACTGATCACAAGCCATTTTGACTTGCAAAACCCATAAATTAAAGGTCATCACCACCCCTGCACCGCCACCTCCTCACGCCATGCTTCTCTTCAGAAACTTTTACATGGCACATCAGAAAAGGAAAAAAAAGAAGAAAAACTAATGAAGGGGGAAAAATACAAGAAATCACTAGGGCACATACACATGTTACACACTACCTAGGGCTAAAGAAACAGATGCAGATCAATCTGTATTGCACACATGATCAATTCTTGGTTCAACTTACTCTCATGGTGATAGTATCATCATATATATCATCAGTTCATCACCATGTCATGGGCAGTTTGAGTTCTTCCCCGGGCCACCGTAGTAGAAATAGGTGCCCCAGTCGCCATTGTTGCCGTTCTGCACGTCGTAGCAGTTGGACTGCTCGGTGTAGGTGCCCACCCCCTTGGGGGCCTTGAGCTGGTTGCTGCTGTCCACCACCTGGATGTTCTTGAAGTAGCTCGCCTTGCCGAACCCTTCTTCCGGGAAGTGCCCGCTTCCCATCTGCGTCGACGTGTGCGTGCCGTCAGGCTCTGAGTTCACCACCTCCCCGCCCCACTCGATCATCGACGCGCTGTCGGCGAGGTAGGAGAAGAGGAAGGACGGCCAGTAGCCGAGGACATACTCCTTGCCGAACTGCATCCACCAGTTGCCTTCCTTTGGGTCCTGTCCACAGATGAAACACAAAGAACAGAATAATTAGAGATCTTTTAGATAATATAATCACTAGAGATGCCACATTCACATTAATTAAAGCCATACTAGTACATGTATTTGGAAAAATAATTTTGGAAAGAACCAGTTATGAAGGAAGCATGGGCAGGAGCACTACAGCAAGTGGGCAAAGATTCTCTGACCCCATGAGTTCTTGTGCTAATTCTGAAGGCACTAAGCAATGTCATGATGAGCCTTATAATAGTTTAAATTTCTCACCTTCCAGATCAGTATACTGATATCATACTGCACCGGCAAGTTCGAGATGGGGAAGATGCTCGCCCCATGGCGATCTCACTGTTGATCTGAATGAACAGAGCACAAGATGTTGTACACCCGTTGCTTGGTAAGCATACACTCTACCAAAAGACCCAATATAAATGCAATGTAAGGGACACCGAAGTAATGCATAAAACAGAATGTTTGCAATACGGAGGCCATTAATAGTATAAGCATGTACAGACACCATTATAATATAAGCATAACACTAGTTTGTGAAACTTACAAGTCCAGTGTATGTGAACAGCCTAGTGTTGTCGCCATAGAATCCGGCTGACCTAGTGAATCAAAGGACAAGCGGTTAGCGCAAATGATCGACACACATCTCAGGTGATTCTGCATGTACCAGGGGCAGCAACCACGAAAACGGTCATCATTCAATTTTCGCATAAGTATGAATTGATGAAGCTCAATGCAGCTCAGGTTTTTCCTACCTGCCACCCGGCCTCGATTGTGAGATCCTCACCAAAGATGATCCCCCCAAGATCCACAGCTGGGACAACTGAACTCGTAGGCTGCTGAATCTTGGCTCCTCACACAAAATTAATTGGACCTTGGCACCGTAACTTATCCCTTCGACGTATGCTATGCATGCGAATTTGCACAAAAAAACAGTTCAGTAAGTACCAAAATGCCGACGCCGTTCAATTTCATTAGATTCCCCTAAACAATGTTCATTATTTCAACATGACATTCATACGAGTACAACTTGCCACCCTCGTTGAGAATGTTGGGATCGATGACATCGGTTCACGGTGGTATGCCATTCCTGCCATACCGGCGTAAGAGCTCCTCTGAGCAGGTCACTCCTTCTTTGTTCTTTGATTTACATGCCCTCCGGCATCTCCCTTTTATGCCACAGCTGAGCATCGATTCTCGCTGCATCAGAGGCCACACTTCTCTTGTCATCATCATACAAGCCTTCCGGGTGGAGGCCCGCCTCATCTGCAAGGGTAAAAGATTTTGACAGAGTTGAAAAAATGTTGAGCAACAGACGACATACTATGGTAAATGCGTTAAAGATAAAAAGAAGCATTACCACAGTTCCGTCTTAGAAGATGAATCAAATCGATTGTGGAGAATGTGCACCAGTCGATAGTGCCATCGGGCCTGCACTTGCAAACAGTTTCAAACGGATATTCATGTCATACAAAAAAAAATATAAACCAAAAAATACACCTAGTTTTCAACTTTTCAGAAAACGCAGAAATCATTGTTCAAAAACGTTCAGAAAGATAAAAAGTGAATTATTATCAACCCCTTCATGGAAAAACAGCTTTGCCAGAGCCAGCCTGAAAGCAACACATCTTCACATTTTTCGCCGTCTGCTTGAGCACCAAAGTACCTCCAAAAAATGTGCAACTTTCAAAAAATTCTCTAAAGCAGCTATGAGAAAAACTACCAAGAACAGACCAAAACACACAGAAAAAGGGGCAAACTTTTCGAAATAGAATCACACTTCTCAACTCCAATCCAGCTCAAAACTCAGCAAAATGCAATCACTAAACCAAAACCTAAAACAAATAAAATCAAATAACAACCATTTGAACTCCATTTCATCCAATGCAATAATGCATCAACACAAAGTTCATGTAACCCCAAAAATTAAGAAAGAAATCTTTCAATTTTCAAAACTGCCCGACCTCATGCTCTTGAACGCCCCGTAAGCCTCTATGTGCGCACCCTCGCCCCGCACTGTCCCCTCCGCCGCGTCCGCCACACGCGCAGACCGCCGCCGCCCAGCACCCACCCGCCAGCCCGCCCGCCCGCTGCATAAACGAAGCTTCAGCTCCCCATCCGCCCACCAACTTCACAACAGCCACCTCAGTCAGCTCCCTCCTCCTCCTATTCCCCAGATGCAAGACCCTCGCCTCCCACTCACAAATGGCTCGCCGCCGGCGACACGTACGACGAGGGCTGATCGAAGTCCGGAGCAACATGTATGATGGCTTCCTCCGTGAAAGAGCTGCTAGTGCTAGTATGGTGGATGCGGATGAACAGCGCTCACTGGAAGTGGAAGATCGTCGCCCCATGCTTGCGTTTCCAGCTAATTGGGGTTCTGACCAAACCCCCCGCTCACCCATATTCCTGATTATAAGCGCACAAGCCGGTTGCAGAGCCTACGCCTACCTTATCCCACGACTGTTTGGACACGTGGAAAAATTTACAGATCAGGAATATTAGCTAAAAGAATCAAAAATTTAATGTATATAAAATCAGTGAATTTTTAAATAATTTTGTAAAAAATAAGTTTAAAAAATCTACCCGCTCCATCCTAAACGATTCTATATTTATTAGATCTAGTACTAATACTAATTTTAAATAATGAACTAATAAGTGATAATAGCAGTCTCAAACAAATCCACTCATAGTATTTTTAATTTGTAAGATTTAGAAATTAGGTCAGAAATTTAAAAGGACATAAAATCGTAAATATTGACAAAAGTTTATTTCTAATTATTAACATATCGACGGTAATACGTACACACGGATTTTTCTTATAACAAAATATACACACCCACCGTGACAAATATCTTGATCTATGACAGATGTGACCCTATCCTATACGAGCGGAAATACCGCCGTGTATACACTGTATGAAAACTGCCGTAATATCATTTGAATAACAAAACCCGTTTTATATATCGGTTATCAAATAGTCCAAATGCATGATGATGATAAAAATAACAGATAATTTGACGATCTTGTTACATCGTTCTTTTTTTACAATTTATTTTTATCCCAATATGAAACTTGCCACGTGGTACACATGTAATTGTGAACTAATTGATTAATGACTAATGTCTTCAGTTATCTATAACTGAAAATAATATGATGTATTTGATAGATAATTGTATATTTTAAATCCCAAAATTTTAGAAAGTAAGCATATATTATAACATAATTTTTATAATTTTGGTTAATCATAAGTATTGCAGTTAATGTTGCGGTTCCTCTCCAACCGGTCCAACAATCCATTCAAAGCGTTAAAAAGGATAATTTAGCTGATTCTGCAATTTACTTTCATTTTGTATCTCCTTCTTGCTAAACAAGCAATAGATTTGAAAAAAAAAATAAAAATACAAATAGCGTTCTTAATTTTTATGATAAGATAAATAAATTAGACTAGAAAGTCATTAGACAAAAAAAGAATATAAATAAAATTATATCATATAGAGAATTAGATAAAGGTATAAAAATAAAAAACACAAAAATAAACGCTTGAAATTTGTTTGACGGAGTACCAGTGAACTTCTCGTGCACCTCCTGGTGCAGAGCAGTTGGAGATCTGGGTATGCGAAAGGCACTTCCTCCTTTGCGCCAGCGCGGGCCCATCGACACGTCCCCTCCGGCCACGACACGTGCACCTGCCTGCGCACCGTGCCCACGTACAAAGGCCTCAGCCAAGCCGCAACCGACCCACCACTCCCGACCCATCTCTCTACGGCCTACCTGTTCATCCACACGCACGCATCGGAGGCGTCTCCCTCCGCCGCGCCGAGCGAGCGTCGCCGGTCAAGTGTGTGGCCCACCTCAGAGCATACATATGCCTTCTCGCGCTCCCTCTTGCAGCACTACGGCAGGCGACTGGCCAGGTGTCCTCCTTCCACACGTGGGATAGAATCATGAGAATACAAGACGGAGCAGCACGTTGCGCACCAAGGGAGAGATACTCATACTCCAGATAACTTCCATAATCCAATAAGCCTAGATCTCTCCCCTCGTACCATTATCTTAGCACAAGTGAACACTTACAAGGTTCGACGTACCACGTCAGAAGCTTCTCTAACGCCATCAAAGCTTACCGCGATAATGTAGCGGGACCCACTAATAATATAAAAAAATTGTTAATTTTAATAATGTTATCTGTTTAGTTTGCCGCGGGAGTGTAGCTAAAAAAAAAAAGATATCGGTAAACCATCCTCCCGACTGCCTCTCCCCTAGCATCCCTACCTCAGCACATGACGTAGCGCCAGTATCGTTGGTGCTAAACCCCTACTATGTTATCCACCAACTCGCCCTGACGAGGTCACACCAAGCCAGATCCTTGGCATTGTGCTACGCTACCTATTTTGCGTTGAGTCATGGATCAATTTTTTTTGTTAAAGTTGGTCTGAGCCTATTTTAAGAAATTTATGAAAAGAGCTAAATAGTTAAAATTTAGTTAGAATGGATAATGAACCAACCTGACTTGTTTATGCTTTTTTATCTTAATGAGCTGCTCAGCTGACTTGTTAACCTTCACAAGCTAAAAGTAGACTTGCCACAGTCTAGCGGAATTAACGAGTTTTATCTCATTTATATACCTTATAATTTTAATTACCATAAATTTCATCAATGAGAACAGAAACATCCATACAATCAAAATAAACTGACATCCAGTAAAATGGATGCCATATTCTCCACGTAGCATGTTCGGTCTTTTTTTTCTATTTTTTTTCAAAAAACACCATTCGGCATAGTATTAGCATCTAGAGTCAGTGCTGTCAATCTATCCACTTAACTGAATGACACAACGCGGCTGAGAGATAACTATGCTAAAATCATCATCAATGTTAGACCTAAATTCAATAGATCATATTAAATATTTTAGAAAAAACAGTACACAAAAGAAGATAAAAAAAGTACTAAGATCATCTAAAATAGATCTTCATACACATGAGTTTTCTATAAAAGAAAGCAAAGAAACTATGATCAAACTTGCTAGTGTAGAAGCCAACGCGCATCTTTCATCCATGCCATCCCCCGTATTGATGTAAGACATTTTGGCCTTGTTTGCACACCACATTAAGGACCTTCGTAACACACATGTTGAATAGAAAAACCTTCTCGTTTTCTATGAAACATGTTCCTAAACTACTAAATAATATTTTATTAAAATTTTTAATAGAATACTTTAAAAAAATCATATAAATCAATTTTCAAATTTATAATACTAATACTCAATAATATATGCTAATGACTCATATCATTTGCGTTAAATTTCTTCTTCCACCACCCTCACCTTCAAACTAAGCGTAAGCAAGTTGTGTCCGGAGCAACAATTTACAAGCTATTGCATCTATTTGCACTCACCATATAAAATTTATTATCATAGTCAATTTACTCTAATGATAAACACTAACTAGTAAAGTTAATAGCTCACTAAATATATAAATATAAATAGTTATAACTTAAAAAACTAAGCACTATGATATAATTATATATTTAACTAGCAAGCAAACAAACGTTCTACCTAGCTGTTAAGTTCATAACTTAAAAGTCTAACCTCCTGGTTTGACTCACTATAATACGAGTAGCCTTTTTTCCACCTCCTATAATTTTGTTTCGAGCTTTTTTTTCACCTCTAATTCATTCCCATGCATGCCCCGGCTCTTCCCGTGATGTGCCGCTGCCACTTTCTGCCGTTTACACTCCGCTTGAAGAACAGCACAGCACGCGAAACAAACAACAGTAGTCGTTATATATGGCGTCTCTACGCCTGCTTTCAGTAATATCTTGGAGTCTCACTGTCATAGTCATACTATAGTTACTGCACAAACATCTAGTCAATACTGTAACAGTTACGCAGCCCACCATATTTTTAATGGCGGCCTACACCAACATTAATCACCATTGTCCTTTTTACGATCAGAGTAAAATATGTCCAGGAAGCCAAAGGTTTTCTACAACGATGTACAGTAATTTAACTCATCATGTAATAAGACTAACTGGAATGATCCTTAAAAAATTCTAACTGGAATGTTGCTTTTAACATGGCTTCAAGGTCAAAACGCCACTCATCCTGCCTATAGGCATCTTTTTGACCCCCTAGCTCTTCAAGATTTTCTTTGCTCAGAAACAAACGTGCTTAATGTTTTTATTTATGACTCGTCCTCTCTAATTGTGGCACTATCCATATCATAACTACATTATCTATTCTACAAGTACCTATATAAAATTTTAGTTTTATATCATGAGGATACGCGCGGGTCACTTCAGAGGTACATGTTAATCTATCTAATTCAATCAACAAAATCAACTAAAATGCACCTTTTCTATTGCATATAGAGTGAGCCAAAGGCTGGATTGATATCCATTATTAAAAAAATAGAATGGCGGCAACGGGGACCGTAAGTGAGATGTGTCCATCCCTATATTCATGTAGGCATATGGGCAAGCTTGCTTTCTGTTGATGATGTGCTAATATTCTTGTTCATCTACGGAAACTCTCCGGTGTTTCTTGGGTTTCTCGGGCAGCAACTTTGGTCATGTTTGCTTCATTTTGCGTGTTGTTTGAAGATGGCAGAAGGCATGGATCCCTTCCTAAAAAGCATAGCTATATCAACCAACATATGGAGATGGAATCCATTCACACAAGAAAAGGCATAGCAATCTTCTCACTTTTCATGTAACAAAAAGAACTTGAAACGTGAAGGCATATTTCTTAGAGTTCTCTCTATATTTTTCTTTTTTAAAAAAATTATTACCCTTTCATTATAAACAAGTAAATTTAAGCAAGCTGTTAACATTATGTGGTGTCATACTGTCATATCTCAACTAACAAAACCATAATAACACTAGTTCACCAAAATGAATTATTGCACTGACAGATAGATTGAGGGCTGAGGCCACTGTGCATCTGCATTGCCACAATTATCAAAGGAAAGCACCACAAAAGCTAGCTACCAATCTATGGTTCTATAATGCAGGCTCTCATGAAATTCACCACATATCTCTTAGGTTTATGCCATTGCACAGAAAGCCACTTTCCTCTTGCATTTTCAGCAAAGAGCACTTTGCTACAAAAAAAAAATCTTTTTCTCCCATGCATGATCACATGAGGCCATGTCACTTTGCCACACAAGAAAAGAAGGGGAGGAAAAAGGAAGATGACATGATCCAATTGCACCCCCACCATCATCAACATGGGCTCTCCCACTAAACTTAGCTTTCAGATTTGTCCACTCATGTCATCAAGCCCAAAAAAGTGCTCCCTTCTGATCTTCCTACTATCATCTTCTGTAGACACACACACAGAGAGAGAGAAGAGAGAGAGAGAGAGAGAGAGAGAGAGAGAGAGAGAAGAGCAATGCTAGCTTCTGCAAGGCTGCAACACAAACTTGGAATGAATTGAAAATGGAAGAAATCTAGGGCACCATGCTCCTACTTCATGGGGATGACAGGAATGTACAGTAAAGATTCTCACATGATGATGCATGCATATAGTGTTACAGAAATTGTAAATATGCAGGGAGCAGAGACTGCTCCAATACCTTGAAATTTATTGGCAGGTGAGTTATTTTATTGTTTTGGTTCAATGGTTCAGACACTCAAAGGCCTCTGCTGATTGCTAGTGCAACACTGCTACTGCGATATGTCAATCATTCTCCAATATCCTTTAAGAAATCAATACTCACATCATGCATTGATCAATAACCACACAACTTATAAAAGGAGCATCTTTCCTCCCTGACCACCAAGGAGAATATTGAAGAAAAACTAATTAAGCATCATGATCTGAATCATTAGTGTGATCAAGTTGCCAAATCACTTGTGTCCACAAAATGATAGAGACCAGTTTATTATCACCAGATCAGCTTAATCCTTTTGTTATTCTTAACATGGAGTACTTGCAAAAGATTACTCAAACCATAACGTAGGATGTTAGGGCTGTTTGGTTCGCGACCAGAGCCATCCGGCCACATTTAGTTGCAGCATCCTATGAATCTATATTCTTAACGCATATTGAAGTGCAAGAGTTGCACCGAAATTGTCTTTCGCTACACTAACTATGCCATCCAGTTAAACCAAAAATGTTGGCTGTAACACTATCAGCTGAAACCATGCATGTCCCTATGTGAGCTTGAGAACAGAGATTCATGGCAGTTGTCCTAGAAGAGGCCAAATGCCAAGGGTCTAGCCTAGGAGACATACACAATAATGGAGCAATGTCTGAACTCCAAAAAGGCTGCTGGTACTGTATATGATACATGGTGAGCAGAGGAGAGGGGACCTCAATACCCTCACACTGTCACAGTTTATGAGGCTGCAAGCTGATCCTGTCATGTACCAACTAGGTTGGCTGGTCACCATTGGGACATGGTCCCATGGAGGTTGGAGAGGACCCTGTTCTCTAATCCATCTGGAGCAGGCAATGCAGGATGTTGAAAGCTACATTTCATCCACACAATGCCAACTGTTCTGTGAGATGGATATGAAAAAGTTGAGCTTTTTGCCAATCATGTTGATCAACTAATTACTCTCAAAAGAAGATACAGCCAGCAAGATGGGCTGTGTATAATTGTGAAGGGATTAACTTTATTTCATGAGGGATCTGATTGGTGGCAATCTAGCAGTAATATGGTAGTTTTGTGTCTGTGACATCCTCTGGTGAAGTGTGAGTATTCAGCTCAACGATTCACCAGGATACCAGCAAAATATGTGTTAGGTAGTCAGGTAGTCACATGCATTGCTCTCCGTTTATCTAAAAAATAAAGTCACATGCATGCTAGGAGGGATTCAAAACCCAATGACACTGCAGTTGTTTGCTTGTAAACTCTACAGATGGATACAAATTTACCTTTTATATGGTTTGGTGTGTCCAGTCTTTCTGGCAGGTAAGGCCAACACAAGGATTTGGATAGATGGCACACACATTTCAGCAAACAGTTGAAAGCATCACCTGTGTGAAGGGGTAGTTGGTAAGGTTTCAGTTTCACCAACATAGGTCTAGCCACACTGAGACACATGCTGTAAGAAGGAAAGAGCAGTCGTGTATAACTATATTTTACAAAACAAAAAAATACATGAATTTCACAAGAAACAGTTTAGTCATCGTACTAACTGGACAAGGTTCGTATGTTCCAATTGGGATATATTTATATTTGAAAAAAGCTGGAAAAACTCATTTTAGACGGATGGCGAAAACAGTGGTGTGATGGGAGAAAGTGTGGAGTGGACCATCATAAGTTTGAGGTTGAGAGTGAAATGTCAGGCTGATAGATCCATAACCTTGTACCCTGGGAGACAGAGATGTAGTAGCACTGGTATATGGAGTGTGTTTGCATGGACAGGTGCCGGGAGACCACATCATTTGAACATTATACTAGAAAGATAGGCACCGTCTCCAATTCAATTCTGCCAAAATCCGCCATCATTTTCACATGTAAGACATGAATCTGCTGCACTCTACTATACCACTACATGAGGATCATTTTAGATCGACAGAGATTTGAGTTTTCCTCATATTTTAACAGTGGAGATCCAGAGCTGCTCAGTGTGGCATCCCAGAGTTTACTGTTTGGCCATCAGTGGAGTTTACTGTTTGGTACCAAGAGAGTTAGAACCAAATTTAAATTGCCAGAGTTCCAAACATAAGTAACTCTGCTTTAATCATTTTCTGTGAAGAAAGAAAAAAAGGGAAAATGGAAGTGAGTTATCGCGTGGGTGTGGTCTATCCAGAAAAATGAGGTTACACCTCGGTTCGGACTTGATGCCATCCATACAAAGGGTAAATTTTGAGGAAAGAGTGATTGTCTGAAACAGTATGGCACATGTAGAGCCAAGCTAGATATATCACTGCTGGAAATTGCATATATTTTAAACTAGCTAATGCTACATCACTACACACATTGCAACGAATTGCAGTGCCCCCCGTGCTGCAGTTTCCCCCTAAAACAGGTTCACTGGGATCACTAATGGAAAATGTAAATTCTACAACACCTGCCACCCCAGTATACATCAGCTTCACTACTTACTAAAACCAAACTGAAAGAATGATAGTTGTATTCTATAGAACATACGGAAGCTTAGGAGCCAAGCGAGAGAGCACCGGCCGCAAACAAAAGATTCCTGCGTGAAAACAGCAACGAGAGCAGTAATGTTTACAATGCATAAAGTAACAATTATAACTTATGCAACATAATGGATGAAAGGGGGGAAAATTCCCACCTGCAGAGTATAAACAGAGGTTGATTTTGCAGGGAGGGCTTTCAGCATCCTCAGTCGGTTAGTTGAACCACCTTTGCTGTAGGAGAACATTTTACAACATGAGTAAGGCAATGATTTGGTACAAGCATCTTTATAAACACTTTGATCAAACTCACGTATCATCCATCTTAAAAGTCTTTGTGCTGGAGGCAACATCCCAAAGTTTCACAGTGCAATCAGCTGATCCAGATGCAAGTAGAGCCCCTTCACAGCTAAAATAATGGCAGACTGTATTAGAACTAGGATCAACCATGCTTTTCCTAAAACATAACACAGCTTACAGACATGACAGAACAGCACATCATGACTTACACCCTCTGAAAGAAATAACAGCGAGCATCTGTATACACAAAACATATAGAACATACATGCAAAGCATAACAATAAAGGATCATTTACAGGATAGTCTAAACAAAAGATTCCATATGTAATAACAACCATGTGTGCTGCTATTGTTCTCCCCAAAAGAAGGTGCATTGCTGATAACAGCGAGGTTGACATGCCATGATGCCAATGCAATGATCTTTGAAGTCTGTGCTAATCTCCTTGGTTTATTCAAGAAATTCAAAGCAGAATGTCAAGGCAAAAAACTATTGTTGACCATAAAAAAACTGCATAGCATAGTAATCCTTAGCTGAGCTATCAATATATTCTTACAGGCTCGAGAATATGTGACCAGGGTTCGAAAAATCACCAGTTAACAGCCAGCAACAGGCCGTGAAACTGGAAACAACCATGTGATGTTATTGCTACCATTAAAACTTAAAACTCCTCAGCTTCACCCCTCTAACAGCACTCTTTCAAATTAAAGTTCTGTACCAAAATACTCCAATTTGCTTCCACTGTGTATATACCAAAGCCAACTGTAAAATGAAAAGGCAAAAACCAAAAGCAGCCAGTTCTGGTTTCTAATGCCCTTGTGAGTGATATCATTTAAACACATCTAAAATTACGCAACATTCCATATAAATCCTACTACTATCAATGAGGATGGAAGAATCGATGGGCTGATTTCTTGTATATAGATCATGTTTACTCAATTTGAATAAACCGTTTGATATTCCAAAACTCAGTCCTGCTACATGCACCAACCAGTTTACCAAGCCTTCTATAACTAGCATAGTTACATAAACCTTACTTTATTAGCATATTAAACATATCAGCTAGAAAGATATTATATACTACCAGTCGACCACAGCATCAAATGATGATTACCTGTAAGCAAGTGACCACACACGAGTTGTGTCCCACTAGTGGCGAAATGCAATGACCAGAAGAGAGATCCCACATCATGATGGTTCCATCTTCATCTCCGGAGGCCATGTACCGCCCATCAGGAGACATTGCCAATGATAAAACCATACTCCTATGACCAATAAACATCCGTATACATTCACCAGTTTGAACATCCCATAGTCTTACAGTTTTGTCACTAGAGCCAGTGGCAATGTAGTTGCAGTTGACATGCCACTGCACACACTGCAAGGGAAAAATAATTAAGAAAAAGTGCAGACATCGATAAAGGGAGTAGAGAATAAGCATGTATGAAAATATTCCAACATTAAGTGATTCCATATAAGAAAATGACTGTAACCAGAAGTACACTTACGTCAACATCGGATAAATGCCCAGCCATTATTCTCAAAGGCTGGATTTTATCCATTGACCAAATTCTAGTGGTCCTGTCATGTGAAGCACTAGCAAAGTAATGACCAACTGGACTAAACTGCCAAAAGAAATCAGGAAGTATCAACAAATGTCATAGCACAAGGTTTACAATAACAGGATCAGGTAACTTGCATCCAGCAGAATTTGGCAGTAAGCTTTTTAATAGAATATATAAATATTCCATGGAGAGTACGACCAATGAAAGACTAGCTAGGAATACTTCACAAGGAACATTGCACTTCATGGACCAAAATCAACACCAATTCAAAGGAGTGCACAACCACTCATGCTGTCCTCTTTTCTTTTAGGCATTTAAGACAGCTCTCAAAGTAAGAATACCTGAAATGTTGTACCTACCCTAATGATATACTAAAAGAATTGATAATCACATACTTGGACATCCCAAACAGGGTAGTTGTGTCCTTTGTAGCAAACAAGATTCACGTTCAGCTTGGTACTCTATAAACGGACTGTAATATAGATAAATTATGAATTCTAATTAATAAAGTAACAAGAGAATGATACAAAACAAGCACAATGTAACAAGGTTTTACTTGTGGAGTCTGAGGATGATGACAAGAGGAAGTCCACAAGTGGGCTAAACGTGGCAGAATAAACTGGTCCAGAATGACCTTGGAACACTGTATAGGATTTTCTCCCTTCATCTGATGTCAATACATGCTCACTCTGGGAAGGTCCATTCTCTCCTTGTGAACACACTGAAAATTATAATTCTTCAATCAGAAAATACCATAATTGCATAATTGGCTTTTGCTAGGAGGATTAATGTTCTAAGACTATCATAAGGTTCTGAACAGGTTCCAGAGTCAAATACTGCAATGTCACATGCGCATAAGTACATCCAGCAAGTATGACTGAAACATCTTAGCACTTGTAGTTGGAACTTCAAATGCCAGAAATGAATGTAATATTGTAGTTCTTTTCAGAACAGAAGGCAATCATGACATAAACCAGACGCAAATTTACATAAGTAGCATAACACAGAGCAGAACAAAACATAAAAAGTAAGCAGTGAAGAAACAACTAACATGTTTTGGGAGGCTGGCCAATCTTTGACATATCCCAAACCTAGTGACCACGAAGGAGATTTTACACTTTTACAAATTATGAATTAATACAGAAATCACATAATAAGAACATGCCACCTAAAAGGACTAGCCTTCACTGATGAGTCAGCGAATCCACCAACGACCAATGAAACATCATGCGAAATTGATGAGCAATTTAACCTGAATTCCACATACAATGATTAAACCGAAGGATGCAAATAAAAAAATGTCCAACAATGAGCCATAGTTAAGTTTACCCATTATGTGTATTAAGGAATGTATAGAAGCTAACAGATGGCATGCCAAGCTATTCAATTGTGCACGGTTTCGCAAGTCCTCAAGAATTGATTGCTCAACTTCGACAGACCTGAAAAAAATCAGTAAATATCTCTCAGATTCTTACTCCCTCCGTCCCAAAAAAACCAATTCCTAGATACGAATCTGGACATAGCCTATGTCCAAATTCATAGCCAGGAATTGGTTTTTTTTTTTGGGACGGAAGGTGTACATATCAAGGTTACACTTGGCAGATGAGTCAACAAAAATGTCCTACAATAAAAAATAAATTATATGTAGATGAAAACTATCACAACTTAATACAGGAAAAAACATCACTATAAAAATCTTATCAGTGGTTTTGATGGCCATGTTATGTTGATAGTTTGAAAAGCAAAAGGCAATATAATCTTTGCTTTTGTCAATGTCCTACAGAAGTGCCTTTGGAAGGCTCAAATATTCTACAGAGCAAACTAGCGAAGGATAAAGGCATGAGCAAACCTCTAAAACATATTGGCAGGTGGACATGGGATAAACAAAATCGTTTGAGCAGTGCAGATAAGGAAGCAGTATGTTGGTCCATAGCATATGCACAGAAGGACAAATTTTAAACAACAGTCTGCAGGCAAAATGAAACACTGGCCACATGAGTTAAACATGTGGTTGTCTTCTTCCCAACCATGGACCAGGAAACACAACAGAGAAAAAGTTATGTTTTTATCCTAAGCTAAAATCCTGAATCTTTTCAGGGGAATATTTTAACCCTAGGCCACAAACCAAACAAGATTCAACATAAGATGACCAAACTGGAATTCTCAAAAGAAAATTTGAAGTGATTAAAGATGTACGTCATTGGAAGCGTTAGCTCTGGTTTAACACGAGGTGCCACAGAAACCATGCTAGTTTCAGATTTCATGTTTTTCCCTGTGGCTCCTACAAGCTTGTCCTTTTTTATCTTTTTATGTGAACCACCCTGCTTTCCACCCTCTGAGGATCTTTTCTGTAGCAAAAATAAGAAAAGAGTGAAATTAGAAGGCTATAAGAAACATCAATTGTGAGCGAGGAACACAGTTCCCCGAAGCAGCCGCCTAAACTTTAATCACCCTGCCAGCTAGCACCTACAGGAGCACTGAACAAAGGAGAATGAAGAATTGCAGAGTGGAACAAATCAACGAAACTTTGCTATCAGATGCAGCTGACAGTCTGTGCATCAGGCAGTACATTTTTTTATAATAAATAAAGCATAAAATCACAAGCAGCTAACAGCATGGCACACACTAAAAAAAAAGAAGGAAAGCTTGTGTTTCAATGACTGAGGGTGTAGGAGCTAAATGTAACGAGACTTGCATACTACAAAACAGTTTCTTGCCTTGTTGTCTTCTGAGTCTGCATCCTTGCTTTCTGTTTCAGTTTTATCAGAATCTGAAAGTGCCTTCTCCATACGTTCTTCAAGTGAATCTTCAAGCATCTACATGACGGAATTTTAGAAGTTCACAAAAATCAAATGCCTGAGCATAATGAACAGATAATAAAACATGGCTTGAATTTCATTAAATATTAACTGATCGATCTATATAGTTTTAATCCATTTAGTCTGTATAATTAACTACTGATACAATAAGTGATGGGAAACCACCAGACTGGTACAGAACATACCCCCCAATGCATCTCCTGATTTATCTGTTTTGACAAGTCCTTGCTGGTTCCAATCAGAACAACAGCGTCCAAGTCATCAGAGATCAATGGAGACTGCCCAGGGGATACTGTCAATATTGTATAGGAAAATTGGAACAGAAGACTCAGAGAACTGACAAGGAGTAAACGCAGGATGAACATTTAGGTCACTAATCATGAGGGTTGGGGAATCTTACCTTCAAAAGTTACGCGTTCATTGATTATTCCAAGCACCACAAGAGGTGGATATACTGGAAAAACAATTCATATGAAAACTGCAATAAAACACAAGACAAAAACTTTAACTGAAGCAGCTGATTTATATTTCCAGAAAAGCAATTTTGCAGCAAACAAGAATTACAGTGGCTATCATGATTCTGCCCCAAAAAAATAATGCATGGTACAGGGTTGAAACGAAAGGGGATTAGACATGGTACAACCTCACATAACTTAATTTTGAATTTATTTTCCCTTAAAGATCGAGCCAGTTCCATTTGCTGAAAATTACAACATTTAGAAGGATAAACCATAATTTGTAAACTTTGAGAAGATAGAATCAAATAAACAAAAGATAAGTCTTCATTCAGAATAGGATGGTGCAATGTGGAAAAGATGACTTACTAACCTCCAAATGTAAAGGAGACAGAATGCCTTCCAGCTTCTTGAGATCCCTTGTATGTTCTTGGTCTCACGAAATGTACGGAAAAATGAATGAGCTGCAGTGCTCATAAGTTAGGATATTAAAGAAACAATTGCCCAGAATATACTGCAAGAAAACAAAAAAAATGACAAAATATTTATAATCATATCCACTTACTAGTATTACCTGCCTGTGTATGTCCCTCTGCCACTAGATCCATGAAGCAGTGGATAAATACCAGATAAAGAATGTGGAGTAATTCATGCTACAGAAGAAATTGAAATTCAGAAAGAGTGTATATAGCTAAGTTTAAGAACAGAAAAATGCATATTGTAAGTTATACAAAATCAATGTGCAAATAGTAAGTAACAAATCCACAGGAACAAAACATACTTTCTGCTCATGTAGTAAGTACACATGTTTATAGGAATACTCTTTTGCTTTCCAAAAGGTGGGCTACAGTGTGGATGGATGGCAGAAACGCATGAAAAAAGACTCTTTAAAATGCTCCATCTGAAGCAACCGTGACTCTAGAAACTTGCTATATAAAACAAACATGATCATTTTTAACAAGAGAAGCGGGTGACCAGTTCTACGTAAGTAACACAGAAACCACTCTTAAAAGAAGGGAGACTGTTAAACAGTAATAAATGAACAGATTGGATATAACAGAAAACAGCTATAACATGTATGGTTGTGAAATACAACCAAATGTAGAGGTTATGAAAGTGAATTACAATCAGAGCGTGTAATACACCTTGTATTGATCAAGAGAACTGTATGCCCATGTTCTTAGTTTACTATAGCCATCGTAGTACCTCGCTGTATCATTTTCTGACCTATCATTGCAGGTGATGACACAATCAAAAGCCATAGAGGGTAAAAATCATGAGAGAAATACAATGAACTACAAATCTGTGTAAAGAATTGGATGCTGCTAATAACAGAAGCAGACAAACACAAGATAAAGAATTGTCCCTGCAGTCAGAGGAAGTGCTGCGTAGAATTCATGCCGTCAAGAATATATGGTTGAATAGAATATTGATATATGAAAATTATGACGGAATTTCTCGTCAACATTTAGTTCCACACCCACTCTCATCATAGAAATTACCAACAGATAGCTCAACATTCCATGCTGCCAATTGCTTCCTCCACAAAACCGTCCCCAACTCCCAAGGAAGCTACATTTAACCTCTCCAAAATGATGCAAATCATTTCCGCGTGGGTTCACATGCGCCCGCAGTACAAAAATTGAGGTCCCGTAGTAGTTTAAGTAAGCGCCAAAAACAAGCTGGGAAAAGTTTCAATGGAACTGCACTAAAATACTAAATTCCACTACTAGGTTTCCGAAATTCCGAGCCAAAGCCGAGAGCCACAACCGCAGCAACCGGGCCGGAGCTTCGAGTAGACAGCTGGGGGGGGGGGGGGGGGGGGGGGGGCGCAAGAGAGCGGGAGCGAGGGCGAGCAGGCGCCCTACCTGGAGAGCGCGGCGTCGGAGAGAGAGGACGCGGCGGTGGAGAGGCGGTTGCGCTCCTCCTGCAGCGCGAGCTCCGCCAGGTAATGCTGCACCCTCTTCTCCATCTCCTCGTCCTCCATTGCGGGCGCGCGCGGTCGGGCGGGAGGTCTAGGGCTCGGGCTGGGCTCGGATCCGTGGCGGGGGAGGGAAGGGAGACGACGAACGGAAGAAATGAGCAGCGAAGCGGAAGCGGAGGGAGGAAGGAGAGGGGGACACGGGGTGATGCTTCAGGCCCAGGTCCAGGATCTCTGGGCCAGGATCCAGGAGTACGCCTTAGCTCTTACAAAACGTAAACTTTCCCTAACAAAAGAAGTTTATTTTTCTCTTAAAAAATAGACGCAATAAGATTATTATGATGTGAACACCTTTTAGGATAGCAGAAAACCACGGTACTATACTTCATTTTCTTTAAATAATAATTACATTAAACTAGTGATTAAGGGTCCATTGCGGCAAAACTCATAGATCTATGTTTTCTAGAGTGAAGCTAAAACCCAATTAAATGGTTCAGCTCCATCAAAAAAAAGTAGAGCATGCTGAAATGATCTGAAATAATAAATTAGAGAAGTGGAACAGGGTTTAAGCCGCTCCGCAGCTCTACTCTAA
This sequence comes from Oryza meyeriana var. granulata, assembly GCA_003991445.1. NCBI lineage: Eukaryota > Viridiplantae > Streptophyta > Magnoliopsida > Poales > Poaceae > Oryza > Oryza meyeriana. Next base: position 160,358 of record RYFJ01002320.1, read on the forward strand.
GAAGTTAGATTTAAAAGTTAGAGTCGTGCTAAACAGACCTAATTGTATGGTTGCATTTGTCATTAAATGTACCTGATGATTGGGGTTACCGGTATCACACAGTCACCCTCTCACCTTCAAGATATGGTAAAAACACCGCTTGGTATATCAGCCAAGCTCAAAAAGATTCAAAAGAAAATATTTTTTTAGTAAAATCTGTTCGGTTACCACTTAAGCTCAAGAATATAGTAGTAATTTTTTGCTAAGAAATGAATAGGCAAAGCTTAATAGAAAAAAGTGCGGGGAACAAAATATTGTGGAACAGGAATGTACGGCTCGAAGGGTCTAGCAATAAAACTTTTGCTCAGCTAGTCAGCCCCAAGTGAAGATGTTTAGAGTTTTAAATAGATTACAAAGTACAAACACACACCATCTGTCAAGTTGTCACACCAAAATGTATCTACGGAGAACTGAAGGTGAGGGTCGGTTGCTGGTCACCACATAAGCATATACAACAAAGATTTTTGGCACAACACATGGTACAGTATCGTCCACTGCATTTTATTGCATGCACTTTGATACGTTTCGAAAGTGAAAACAGGCCTACAAAGTAGGGACTTCACGGAATGGTCCTCTGGTACAGGGGCAGTGCTCCCAATGCTTCACGCTCTGCAGCCTCCTTTTTCACCTGAAAACCATGATGTGTCAAACAGTAACTAGCAAAAGAAGAACTTTTAACAAAATTTTACATGAATTTCGTTTCTTAAGGCCTACCCCCTCTATCCCAAAATAAACCAATCCCTCGCATCCCGAGGTAACTTTAGTGGCAAGGGTTAAAGACTACAATGCCCCTCATTAATAAGAAAAGACTACAATGCCCCTCATTAATAAGAAAATAGTATTGGTAGGTGGGTGAGTAGGTAAAGGGTATTGAACAGATAAAACTTCTCGATTCATGGAGTGCGGATAGGTAAGAAGGTAGGAATTTATTTATTTTGCGACAGAGGGAGTACACATCAGAGTAGTCAAGGATTGATTTCTTTGGAACAAACATCTGTTCATATATGATGATATTCTACTGCCAACAGACCAGGAAACAACTGAAATAAAAGAAGTACAACACAAATCATATTTACCAATAACAGCAGACTGTTTCTCTAGACAATCACCAACATCAGTTGTAATTGTAAATATGTACTAGAATTTGATGTGGTTCTAGTTCCACAGCTGATGACACACTACTAGCGGATAGCAATTAACCATCAGTAAGTATCTTCATTTGAATGGGACCTTGAGCAGAAATCATATTTGCAATACGTACAAGTTTTTTAGGTATTAGCAGCATGAGGAACCAACATTCATGAATTCATAGTACTGAAAGCCAATCTTAAAACATCAAATCTATCATCATATTTTTCATACAGTAATAAATGTACGTGCAATTTAGTTAATTATTGGTCACAATATACAAAGTTTAATCTTTGAAATTAAAATACTTAGAAATTATCATTCTATCACAAACATGTGTAATGAAAACAATTGATCAAGCAAAGATGGCTGCTAAAAAGCATTTGTCACGAGCTGCAGTTCAATTTATCCCAACATGTCTAGTGCCAACTGCCAAGTAATGTGATCCATGGTTCAAGTAACAAAATGGTAAGGTGGTAGCAAAAGAATACTTACCAGAGCCAGCATGTCAGATAAATAGCCTCTGAACGGTGTCTGCATCGCCTGCCAAAAAATGAAAATTAATGGTGTCACAATATATAATATGAGACGTACAGATCGGTCCTTTTAAATAACTGCACAGAAAGGGATAAGAGATCAAGACAAGCAAATTCACCAAACGACCTTAGCAAAGACAGATCTCACAAGGAGGACACACACAACTTCATCACAGCGACAAAACTAAGTAACTAACAGTGCCATAGCGTCATTCTGTAACAGCTTCCTTTCATAAAACAAGCATCAAATTGGTGTTCGTCACCTATTCCGATTCACCAATTGTTGGCAACTTGCTATCCTTCTCATTCGTAAGTCACAGAGCAAGCTTCAGCACTAGCCCCAACGAAACTAGTCATAACTCATAAGCCGCGCCTTCATAAACCCGGCGCAATTGACCATAATCACAACGCAGCAAATGGAAAAACAATTCTACTTCCGGGTCGCACACATACAAATTGGGGAATTGGGGATTGAACCAAGACATAAAGGATGCGAATATTCACCTGGACATCGGCGGGGAGGTACTGGTGCTTCAAGGAGAGGTCCATGGCGCGCTTGAGGCGCTGGTTGCGCGCGTCCACCACCTCCCGCGGCAGCCGCGCCAGCGCCTCCTTGATGTCGAGGTCGTGGTACGGGTCGTACAGGTCATCATACCGGAGCCCTGCCGACACAAACTCCGATCAGATCCCGGACGCGCGCGCGCGAGCCAAACCCTAACCCTAGCGGCGGAATTCGGAGGGAGGGGAGGGGGCAGCGAACCGTATTTCCGGAGGCGGGAGGCGACGGCGTTCATGTGGAGGCGGGCCAGCGGATTCCGCCGCGGGTTCACCAGCCACGCCGACAGGGAGGACAGCATCTTCGAGAAGATTCGAGAAGCTTCCTCTCTCTCTCCGATGTGCTACTGCTGGGTGCTTGGCTTGCTTGGTTGGTTTGGCGAGAGGGGAGAGGAGAGAGAGGAGACCGTGCGTTTGCTTTGCTTCGGGTGGTTGGAGGTTGGGCCGCGAAGCTCGTGGAACATTCCACGGTGATGGGCCGATGGGCCGGGCCCTTCTTCAAAAAAGGCCAGAATTTAAACAGAGCTACAGTCTACAAAGCAGCCGTTTGCAAGAGTTCAGCTCTCATCTTTTGCTTATCGGCTTATGAGTTATAGCTAAAATTTGAATTTTAAAAGTTAATTTTTGAGTTGATTTTAGAATTTTTTTATCATACTCTATTTTCTAGCCTTAGCTTTTAAACTGGTAATAACAAAGATTACTCGTAAATTATTTTTGGTTCCTTTGGTTTTTCATCGGACAAAACTCAATCTGTTTCAAACGGGGAGCAAAAATATTGCCGCTGTTTTATGTGAGCCATATCGGTTACGACATTGAGAAAAACTTGTGTAGTATTTGGTGTTTTTTCCCCAATTTAAGGCCTCGTTTTCTCCTTTGCATTGTGATTTTCTTCCTTTGAAATCTCTCAAGAATTGAACTGATTTCCCTGCAAGAATCCTACACAATTTGGTGCGAAGATCTCCATAAACACGATTGCTTTGCATGGATATCATATTTACCTAATCATGGAAATTAGCTACATCCAATATATATGGGTTCACTTGTGCATTATGAACCACATAACATTCTAGTAATTGGTTGTAACTTCTTTAAAGTAAAGGCCAAAATGAATTCCATTATCTTAAAAAAAACATAACTTCTATAGAAAACTTCTGACGTGTGTAAATATGACATCAATCAAAAATTTACATGTGCACCAGGATCATATAGTGTTATGCTTGCTTCAGCTCATTAGCTGACATCTGTTTGTTTCGGAGCCGGCACGAATATCTGACTAATCGCCTCCAATGCAGAGACATCCCAGCTCTCAGCATGCCTAGTGACCTGAACAAATGTAATAATATTCTCCATTTTGAAGTGAACAATGGAAGGGAGAAAAGCATTTTAAAGTTTGTTTTTTTCTTCCTCACCTTGTATTCTTCGTCTAAATCATATGTTGTGTTTCCATTAATGGCGATGAGGGGCCTCCATGGAAGTCTTAAATATGTCCTGATTAAATAAGGCATATTAGTCGAACACAAGAAAAACAAATTAAAGTATTGTGCAGTATTTAATGCAACTTGATGCTAAATCCCTCTTGGTTCATGCCTTCATGGAGATTTTAGTTCAGTTACTCTGAACTTTATGCCTCTGAATGTTGCCTTTAGAAGGGCGTTAACTGGGGATAATCTGGTGGCTTGGCATAACCTTGTAGCTTGTAGAGAGATAGAATCGGGAAAAGGCCTCACACCCTTGATGGGGGGCGATTGTGATATATATAAAGCCGATATATGGTGGTTACAAGAGATCCTCAAAAGGAGGAGATATGCATGGCAAGTAAACATAATATAGCTACACAATCTACACTTTCCTCTAATATGGCTGGAGGGGCTTCAGTGAGTCTCTCTAACCAAAGGGATTTGTTTAGATGGAAGGCCTAGAAAAATGGAATCTTTACGGTTAACTCTATGTACAAAGCATTGATGTTCGATGGTGTAATACCAAGGAAGTCGTTGATTTGGAATATGAGAATTCCTCTTAAAATCAAGATTTTTTCCTCTGGTTTTTACAAAAAGGGGTCATCTTTACGAAGGATAACTTAGCAAGAAGGAGATGGAAAGGAAGCACGAAGTGTATCTTTTATGAATGTCAAGAAACAATCCAACATCTCCTTTTTGAGTGTCACATAGCAAGATCTTTGTGGAATGCTGTTTTTATAAACTTTGGGATTCAACTGCCTACGTTTGTTGCTAATATCCTTGGTTGGCTACGTGGTATACAAAATAAACTAAAATGTCAACTTTTGATAGGTGTTGCAGCTTTGTGTTGGGTGGTATGGCTTTGTAGGAACGATATAGTCTTCAATGGCTCAAGAATCAATTCTTTTGTGCAAGTAATCTTTAGGGCGACGTATTGGGCGCGTCAGTGGTCTTTGTTGCTTAAGGAGGAGGATGGTAATATGGTGAAGCATGGTTGCAAGCTCTTGGAGTCTAGAGTTGTGGAGTTCTTTGCAAGTTATGGGTGGAACTTAAGGAAGAGATTGGAAATCTAGTCTGTCATGTGATGGATTTGTTAGATGTCTCTTTTTGTTTTTGTGTTGGGTGTGAGATGTGGAGTCTTGGAGCTTTGGCCATGTGGGGCCCTTAATGAGTGCCTGTTGTTTGGAGTGAGTCTATATACTCTTGACTTTGTACTGTTTGGGCTGTGTACATCCACTGTGGATGTAGAGGCCGGGTTATTATATATTAATCCATTATTAAAAAAAGCAAAATGATTATTTCCCCCACCTAATAACCAAACAAGATTTAAGGTTATAGTGTCACCTTAGTGTCCATGTTGCCATGATGAACTTTGTTTCAACCCTCAACCCCTGCATGATTTGCAAGAGCATCAGGATAGTGGCAAAATGTGTAGGTCAAACAAACTTTGCCATGAGCCATGCTGGAACTTCGACAAATGAAATTGTGGCAGTATAACTAAACAAGAAGCTAACTAATCAAGGCGGCACAACTGCCAAAAAAAACAGATTGATGTTTACAATATAATGATGCTCCTTACAATTCAGAACAGAGGGCAATCTGGATATAAAAATTGACATATGGTATGTTGGTAGCTACAGCAATATAGCGAAAAGGAATGAAAAGAAAAAGAACACATGCATTGCGGATACATCATTGCACACTAACACTTGACAAATTTCAGCAAGCAATGTTACCTTCTTGATGTTTTCAAGTTCAAGTGAAGGGCTGTCGAAGAACGGTACTAGCAGATCTAGGTTCTGGGAGTATCTAGACCTTCCTACCAAGAACAGCAGTGCACTTAGCTTAGCATAACAAAATCTCTCTTTCTTTTTTTCTTAGAAAATGAGGCGTCAATTAAATATCATTCAACTGGCTGCATTGAATATTTGTGTGTTGAAATAGCATTTACGTTCGGCAAGAGATTATCACACACCTCGGAACTTTATTGTCGGATCTTCAAACAAACAATCTTCGGTATATATGTCTGGAGTAAAGTTTCCTGGAAACATATAGTGTTTCAGTGCATTAGACTCCCTCCAGTTTTTAATAAATGACGCTGTTGCCTTTTGACACGATGTTTAACCATCCGTTTTATTCAAAAAAAAATTAAGTAAGTATGATTTATTTTGTTATGATCTGGTTTATCATTAAAGAAACTTTAAGTATGACTCATATTTTTGTTTATTACATAAATTTTTTAAATAAAACGAATAGCCAAACATGATGACAAAAGACATCGACGGCATTCATTAAAAACCGGAGGTAGTTGCTTTCTTTTTGCTCAACCATGACAAAATCTGAACTTCAGATTCTGAAGCCATTTATCATGAGTCTAAATTATGCAATTAACTTGAATTTTAAGTTTCTTATCACTTAAAACAGAAAGTAGATTGAATACGCAATTTCAACTCTTCAATTGATTTCCATGACCTAATAACAGCAGCAGGGCAAGAAATCCATACCGGTGAGAAAATAGGCTCGCTGGTAATCGGCTTCAAGAACAGCAACCACATCATCCACGCTGCGGGGCAAATCCAGGTCTGCTCCTCTTGGAGCTCCCTTCTGAAGAGCATCATCTCTGCACCCTCAAATCCCAGAACGCTTTGTGGAGAATTCTCAAAGCCAAATGGTGAAAACTGAACAGCAGATGAACAGTAGAGAGAGAGAGAGAGAGAGATTTGCCTTTGGTTCTTGGGAGACACGACCCTGAGGAGCTCAGTGACGGCGCTGACCGCCGCCCTGACGAGCGGCGGGGTGCCGCCGTCGCCGCCGCTGCCCGGCGAGCCGGAGCTGCACCGGACGCCGGGGAGATGGTGGCTCTGCGGAATCTTCCATTTTTCTGATCCACCACAAGAGAAGAAGTGATACTGAACTACCTTCTTGCCGTGAGAGGGAAGGGAAGCAGGCTGTCTGGCGGTTAAGCTTGGCGCCATTTTGGCCGTTTGCTTTCTTCCTCACTTGGTTAGTCCATGGCTCACACACTACACACTACCTGGAAAGCAGACTGTGAGGTGCTCATGGTGACACGCCGGCCGATTGCTGTTTTGCTTTGAGATCCCAAGAAAACACGCGTATATTCTTCTGTCACCTCACCAGCTCACCTGGCTCCACCCATATCCTGCCCAAACCTAAATTTCGGTATTTTAGGTATGCTTAGTGTTAGAACTGAGTGTAAAAGCTGATGATCATTTCATGTTCAAGAGGACATGAAAACTTCAGACATGGCAAGAAAAATACTAAACTGGTTGCGACCAGTATTTATCGACGAATTTCAGTCACAACGATTTAATACTAACTCCTTTGATTTCAGGCGTGTTTTAATTGCAAAATGCGAATAATTAATAAAGTGCTCGCTGAACAGTGAACGCCATCTCACAATATTATTTTCCCTATTTAAATTACACCTTACAAAAAAATCTAAATAAGCCTTATAAAGTACTGCAGTGCTCACCAGATTAAACACCATCTCTCACAAGATTTTAAGTGATGTGTGCACTATATAACATCATCAATGAGTCCAATGATTGGTTAAGCTGAACAAATACACGCTGCCTGATGTAATCCCGTATGCCACCTTTGGTTTCCAATCACAATAACGAAAACACCACGACGGGCGAACGATTGTGTCAAGGCAAAAAAGGCAGCGGCAAATTGATCTAATGCTCAAATAGGATTTACAAGAGTCGCTGCGGAAATCGCCTACTACACCCAGGAAGCTGTTGTTTTGGGCATGAATCCAATCCACTCCAGCATGTGTCATTGCGAAGCTCAACTCGTCTGGAGGGCCTCAACCTTCCCCATGGCCTTCTCGCTGTCGTCGACGATGAGCTTCTTTCGGAGGGATAACAGCTCCTCTCCAGCACCACAGATGTAGGCTGCGGTTCTCCTGCCTGAGAGAGTTGCCCCTTCCATGCTGTCAATATAGTCCTGCAAAGAAGGTAACAAGATCATGAGTTCATAGAATCGTCCACAATGTTCTAACGGTAGCAGTGACGTGTATCATCCGATCTTATGAATGTCTACTACACAACTTTTCTGCTTAAAATCCACGCCTTGCAGGCATCACATAATCAAAACAGTTGTATTTGATGAGTGCAATTGGTTTGTGTTGGTGACTTTTAAGTCAATGGTTTAAATGTATAGTACCTGTTTTGTGTAAGAGCCAGACAGAAAGAAGTTTTTAACTGGCGTCTTCTGATCAGGTCTAAATGGATCATTTCCTGGAGCCTCACGGTACAACGATTGACCGATTTTCACCACACTCGACCATGTAAGTTCCAAGCCTCGTGATGACGGGAACAATTCTAAGACCTGCAGGAATCATAAATGGATTCACACTGAAGTGGGTTTCGAAAGAATGAAGTAATTAACAAAACCAGAATAAATGGTCCTGATTTAAAATAAACCATGTTTGGTTATTTGTAAAGGAATCTCTGTCAACCAGTTCTAGAGTTTTTGCACTGGAATTTATAGAAATAATTTAATTAACAGAGTGTTATTTACAAACCCACCTGTTTTTGAACCTTGCTAATTATCTCCTCATTCGGCAATGGCATGTAAGGATCGCCAGGGGTTAGCACAGCTCTACAAATGAAGCAGTAGCACAAGGTGAATTTAATTGCAAAAGTTATCGATTTGGTGAAGGATTCAACAGTTCTACTACCTAGTCACCCAGTAAGCTGCTTGTGTAAAGATAAACCGTAATTCCAAACTAACAGCCAAACTAGTGAATGCTATCAAATGTCACGAACACTGAATGGTCAAACTTAATTCCAGACCACAAAAGCAAAGAACATGAAGAGAAAGTAGCCTTACTGGATCAGGGAACCTTGTCCTTCAATGTAGTAGTCAGCAGGAGATGAAAGTGCAAGGTCTGAAAAACAGGAGAAATCCACATCTGGAGTGTAGAGAAGATTATCCAAGCCAACTGCCTTTTTCAGTTGTCTACATCACAGATAAAAATAAGTATCATTCAGCATCATGCAAAAACGCAGACTGCATTTGTACTAGCCATTGTTTAGCAGAAACAAATACACTCTTCATGAAAACTATAAGGTGTGCTCACGGGTGTTGACAAAAATATTGGGCTAACTGGGAAGTGGGGGCTGGAGTTACCTTGATTTCTCCAAATCGTAAAGTTCAGTAACCCATCCATTATAGCGAAGCTGTACAGTGACTACAGGAACACCATCTAACTTGTAGATATTGTCAAAAGTATCCCATTGCCTCCATTCAGAAGGTAGTAGTCTTTTGATCCCCGGGACATCACAAGCTGCAATGAACAAAGTCAAATTAATCTCGATGGTTGGACATGGTAGTCAAAGAAAACGAAATGGAAGAAAAAGAACCTGCAACATATGCATCTGCTTTGATTATCTCTCTACTTGTAGCCTAAAAATGTCCAGGTGTGGCAAAAGTGTTAGTTGAAGTATCAAGAAAAGGGTTAAGCCTGCAGCAATGCACATTATTTTCATGCATGATCTAGCTGTACAGTCATGCAAAAGAGAACCACGCTTTATAGATGATGGAGCTAACCTTTGACATGAGAAGGCCTTTAACATAAGTCTCCCCATCCGGTGACTTATCATAGAGAACTTCCCTACATCCCCACCTCAGGTGAAACCTGAAGGATTCATTAAATGATGTAAATTTTCAATGGTGCAATACATACTAATGCAAGAGAAATTTTGGTCTTCATCATCATACCTACCACCCCTGTCTGTTATGTACTTCTTTATTGGACCACTTAGGTAAACATCAGGTGAGCCCTTTAGCATGCGTAACAAAGATGCCTCTGTCTTTGTGGCAAACAGAGTGAAAATGGTAAGCATGCAACGAGCACTGATATTATCACAGTCGATGAAACCAAGAGCATAGGCAACAGGATCCCACATTCTTGTGATGCTCTCCCGAGTACCACCTTTGGACAAGAACCAATCACTGAAACTTACCTGAAAAAATTACACTTTCAAAATTTACATTAGATTTAGAAGCTATCTACCTCTGAATTGCTATGGAAAAAGATTTTTCATTAATAACGGTTCTACAATCATTATACGGCACATGTTTATATAACTAATTTGCAATGAGGATGAAACAGAAGTGCACTAGTAACCTATGTTCCAGATTTGAAATACAATAATACATAGCCTATGTACACTGTTCTAATGACACTACATAGCCTACGTACACTGTTCTAATGACACTTAAATGGGAGGAGAGGGATACATACATCATCTAAATCCCGTACTTGCTGCAATGCACCATCTGGATCAACAAGAGCTCGAACAACTGGGCTTAGAGCAAGAGCAACTGCATTTCTTGCTTTATCATAAACCTGCAACATGATTCAAATATTTTAAATTAATTCATGTATTGAATCCATCTAACAAATATTTACCAAACAAAATAGATGGGCAAAGTTGAAAGGAATGTTGATGCACCCTTATAGAATCTGTCAATTATGAATTATAACAAGATTTGCAACATAAAAGAATCCATAGAATTATAGAAGAACCCACATCACATTTTGTCTGGTGATATGGCAATCAAGAACTAGATATGTAATTTGCACATATAGGCAGGCACGAAGAAATTACAGTGCTTTGATACATGACTTAAGAGGAAGAATAATGGTACAAATATTGCAGAAAATCACGTCTTTAGTAAAATTATCATAGTCTGCAAGCATATTGAATAGACTGGTAACTTTTAGCAGTTCTCAAGGAATATTTACAGCTCAACTCAGCTAATTGCATTGTGCCCCATAGTGACAAGCAATGATGACTAAAAAGTATGCATACAGAGAACATTAAGATGAGGATACTGTTAGAAGCGTGGGCATGATTTTGACATAGTTCAAGGCAAGAATGTTACAATAAGTTGGAAAGCCTAAAGTTCGTGAGCAAACATGAATAAAGATAGTCAAAGCTTGATATCCTAGTCACAGGATGTCCGGGCATGAATTTAGAGTAATTACCTTGAGTTGGTTAGTTCTCAGGAATGCTTGGATACCATGTAACGGAGCTCCCACAGGGAACCGAAAATCAAGTTCTGTATAGCAATTAGCAAGGCAAATAGTATAGGAATTCAGAAAAATAAGTAGAATATAAATATATAGCAAAACACACTTAAGTTACTTTAGCAAATGTAGAAATGTGACAAGTTGTCTTATCAGTAGTGGCCTAATGCAAGAAGCAGATAACAAAATTAAACAAATAGCATGCCAGAGCACAAGTTCTTTTGTGTTGCCCAGGAAAGAACGATTAGTCTTGTAGCAAATTGTCTCGTGATTTACACTGTAAACTTTCAAAATATTAGCAACAGGTCAATTTTCTATGAAGGGCAACTCAAAAGTAATGAAGAACAGTACGGCAATGCAAAAGGCACCATAACTCCTACAATTGCTAGGTACGTAGGCATAGGATAACTGAACATACCACCAATCGTTCCTCCTTTATTTACAAACGTATGGGTATGCTCCTTCACTAGCAGATTATTATCAGCCCCAACCTGAAACAAAATAAGGATGAACTTGATTAACAATTACTGTCAGTATCATGAACCTCACGAAAGAAAGTAATCGACCACACGCTTCATATAGAGCAAACATATGGCGCTCCTAACTTTTCAGGCTGGAAGAAACATCTCACTCAACTCCATATCTACCTTAATGCAGTCTAGACTAACAATATACTTGAAAACTAGACATTCTCCAACCATCTGAAAGTACATAGAACATTACCTTCTTCATAAGGCGGAAAAGATTGCTGTAACACCCGAAGAACACATGCAACCCCATCTCAATATGGTTCCCTTTCCTATCCACAAAAGAACCAACTTTGCCACCGATAAACGGTCGGGACTCATACAGATCAACCTGCAAAAATGGAATGGCACCCCAGTTAATCGGACAATCAAAAGCACTGTTCTTTTCCTGAAAGAACAAAACTTGTTAGTTGGACAATCAAAAGCACTGTTCTTTTCCTGAAAGAACAAAACTTGGACATCATTGCAGGTAATGAAACCAACAAACCTCATGACTTTTCCTGAAAGAACAAAACTTGGACATCATTGCAGGTAATGAAACCAACAAACCTCATGACCCTGGTCCAAGAGCTCGACCGCGGTGGACATGCCAGCGAGTCCGGCCCCAATGATGGCCACCTTAAGCTTCGGCCCCCTGTAGTGCTCCGGCTCCGGCGGGAACAATCCTTTTGGAGCTGCCACACGCGGAAAAGATCCTCAAATCAATTCCTTTCGCAGTCAGTAACACGTTCTAGCAATCCAGCGCAAAGCTAACTAACTGAACCAAGAAATGAACAGTCTAGCTGCACATGGCCGGCCTCCTCACAATCAACAACTAATCCTCAAATTGAGCATCCCTCGCAGGTGCAATCTCCAATCTCAGCCAAAATTCGGTTCAAAGTGAACAAAATTCAGTCTTTCTCCCTCTTTCCCTTGGTTCTATCCATATGCCAAACCATTCGGAATTTCTAGGGGAGAGCGGAGTGACAGAACAGGCAACCAAAATCGACCGGAGAAACCAAGAAGATTCGCCGCCCTCACCGTTGACGCCCATGTCGGAGACGTTGCTGTCGAGCGAGCAGCGCACCCTGGGAGGCGCGCTCCGCCGCCGCCTGCCGGCGAACGACGCCGGGCCCAGCGTGGACGGCGCGCAGGACGTGGCTGCCATGGCCATGTCTCAGCAGCCACCAGCCAGCAGCAGATAGAATCACACCACCGCTCCACTCAGCTACCCCACCGCCGCCGCTGCTAGGAGGAAGAGGAGGAGAGGCGGAGGAGTATAAATGGCGTGTGCTCGAGGGGTGGAAGGGATGGCGACGATGCGGGTGGGGGAGGCGGCGAAGATGCCGTCGGGCTGCGGATTTGTCGCGGGGCCTCGTGGCGCCACCACGCCGCACCAGTGACCGCTGATGGATGGGTAAACAAAACAAAAGGAGAAAAAAGAAAAAAAAAGAAAACCTTGTAACCAGGGTTCTCCTTTCTGCTAGGTGCACACACACATCAAGCCTGGTCTAATGTCTATTACCTCTATCCCAAAATAAATGGATTGCTAGACTCTCAGGTTTGTTATGGATGAAAACGGTACAGAAATTTCTGACTGTACCGGCTATCATTTTCGTTTTGTACTGACCATTTTATTCCAATTTCGTATTGTCTAAAAATGTAACGGAAATGGTATCTGGTTTTTATTTCTGATGTTTTAGCGGTAAACCATTTTCACACACAATTTCCTAAAAAATTAACGTGTAATATCGACAACCCATTAGAATATAAAAAACTTAACCTTAACCCTTATGTGTTTTCATGGTTGATACTATAATATTGTTATAAAGTATTTAAATTAGTTACTTACTGTTTTGAATGTTCACTGATATATGTCTATGACATTCATTTATAATATAAACATGACTACGATTTGCTTGTCCCTGTGATACATTGTTTGCAAGGCTATATTCTGATAATTCCATTTCCGATATTTTTCGATAGTACCGATACCATTATCGTTTCGAACCCTACCATTTCGATTTCGTTTTCGAGAAAAAAAAATGGTAATGGAAATGCTTTAAGCAATTTTCCGACCGTTTTCATCTCTATTCCAAGGAAAGATTTAGTAGAGGAGGGAAAAGACCAAAGTGCCCACCACTAATGTAAAAGTAGTATTGCTTGGTGGGTAGGTAAGGGGTATTAAAGGAATAAAATTTTTTGATTCATAGACCGAGGATAGTTAAAAGGATAGAAATCAACTTATTTTAGAACAAATTTGAACTCCAGAAAAGTGGTATTAAAGGGATAAAACTTCTCGATTCGTCGAGGGTAGATAAGAGGGTAGAAATCAACTTACTTTAGGACAAATTTAAATTCTACCCTCTTACTTACCCTCGGTATACGAATCGAGAAGTTTTATCTCTTTAATACCCCTTACCTACCCAGCGACCAATACTAATTTTACCTTAATAAGGGGCAATTTGGTTTTTTCTTTGTACTATTTTTTTGGATTATAGGGATTTATTTATTTTGGGACAGAGGGAGTAGTGTGTACTAAGACGTCTTGACAAGACTTCCCTGTGGGAAAATTATCTATGTGGAAGTTTCTCATGGAGAATCTGATTCATATTCTTCTTTCTTCGACATGTAATCTGCGGGCAACTATAGATTTGCGACAAACGAGAGGTAGGCAATAGCAAGGGCATCTATATAGTCTGTTGGCCAATTATTTGTTGTGGCATATTGTAAAAAGAAACTGCATACAACTCCATGCAAGTATATGGAAAATTAAAAATGAATCAACTAACCATTGATAAAGCTTAGAGTTTATAACCGCGAGAAGGATCAATTATTGTTGCTTGTGGACGACAGAAGAGCACATTCAAAATGGCAAGGTTTGATAAATGTCATGTGATCATGCAAATGGTTTGATTAAGGACACATTGCACATAAAAGTTGAGGAAGTGACGTGATATAATTGCTGTGAATATTTAGGCAATTATTAGTCGTGGAATATTTTAGACAGCCAATTGCAAGGATCACTAAATACATGATTTATGAGTACAACCATATGTAAACTTATATGAACCAGAAAATTATACGATTGTATACATAGTTCTTCTCTACCAATTAGACATAATAATCGTTTTGTTGTAAAAGGTAAATTTCATGTTTGACATTTTTATGTTTAAATCGTCAAGTATGGACTTGAAACATTATAATCATGGTGTTTGATGGTAGGACCCACATATGTTAGATGTTAGGGGGAAAGTTGTGAGTGGTCATAGAGAGAGAGAGGCATTTTATTTTGTTTGGGCGGTAGTAAGTGCGCCTTATCGTGTGTACCTCCCATGGTCGTGGGTGAAGCACCATGGTCGGCAGCATGCATCCTCCTTTTCGTTTACTTGGACACCCAACCCCTCAGCTTCTTTCCACTCCAAAGACCAACCAATGAGTAAATGCATCATTGATTCTCCATTAGGTTTAGAAAATCTGGCAAACCATTTTATGTATTACTCCCTCCATTTCACGATATAAGTATTTCTAGGATTTAAAATTTATTCTATGTATTTTTAGGACATTGATTTTAATGCACGGAAGTATTTTTAGCCGTCGGCCGCTTATGAAGAGAATCCAACCAATTTAAAATTTGACCAATGAGATGACTAAAAGGGAATATTTATCCTTAACCTTAAAGTTAGCTAAATAATCTAGAAATACTTATATTTTGGAACGATGGAAGTAAATTTTATTGGTGAAAATATTTGTGTGCTTGTTAATCGAGTTAGGTCTGCTTCGTTTGCAAGCAAGCTAATTTTGAATTGTGTGACTTAATATTAGAATTAGTTTAGACTTCTTTTATAAATTTTGAATGTGTCTTCAAGAAATCGGCGCCCATGCTGTCATTTTCATCTCCAGTATCAGCTCACGTTAGTTGCCATTGTGGCTGAATTCCAGTTTTGATGTGTTGCTGGTCTATACCGGCGTCGCCGCTGTGGCCGAAGGGCGCTGCTGCCAGACGACAGACGCTAGCTCAGCAAGGCTGCTGCTTGATTTCGGAAGGGCCCGGCCAAGGATTTGGATTGGGCCATTGGCGATGAAGGGCAAAAACGTCAAATTGCAAAATTTATCTCTACAGTTAATATGGATATAATAAAAAAGGAGTAAATTTCAAAAAACCCCATATTTATTGGTCGAAGTTATAGAAAACCACAACTATTATAACTTATGGCACATAAACATATGTTTTATGGTCTAAGTATTTCATAAACCCAACCTTTATTCAAATATCAATTAATTTCGGATATCCAAAACAATATTTTTTAATTAGTGAATGGTTAAAACAAATAAATTTAATCAATAAATCAACAATTAAAAGTTTTATGTGTACTTTATATTAAAAAATTAAGTAAATGAGTGCTCAATATATGTGGGTGGGATTTTGTGAAACTTTAGAACATAATACGTAGTGTTACCTGCCACCTGTTATAAAATATGGAGTTTTATGTAACTATAACAATAAAATATGGGGTTTTCTAAATTCATTCTAAAATAAAAATAGAGACTTTTTACTGGGCTCGAAAGGTACCGTAGCTACCTTCTATCTAAACTAACTAGTTGATTCTCCGCGCGTTGCTATGAACATAATAGAAAACTTGTAAATATGCATATTAGTGTGAACTATTTAGTTTTAGTGTCTGAATACCGGCATTTTATACTTACAAAATCTCAGCTAGCAAAAGTTATTGGCATGTGTGCATGTGTAAATTTTTAATGACAATCATATATAACATCAGTCAGACTTATTTGCAAACAGTTTGGAAGCACTAAGAAAAAAATAAATCAGGAGCTCAGGACCATTTACCAGAGAACTGGGTTACATATAGGCTGAGAGGAACAAATACAAATATATAAGGAAGATTTCTATATTTGATAACAGCAAGTTGTAGGATGGCAGTAATAATGTAAGCTGGAAATAGCAGTTATGTAGTATCAATATAAGGAGTTCTAAATCTCATAGTTTTTCACATCCTCATCAAGAATGATAAGCATATGAGGAATTTCATTCTTCACGCAAGAAATAGTGTGAATTTGAGTTGGCTTCAGTTTGAAGAGGTCCTCGGTGGCTGATTTCCCTTGGACAGTAATAAAAAGTGTTGGTGATTTGGATGTACTAATTTTGTAGACTGCTTGCAGGTGGTTGGTGCCACTGGATTGTGGGTTATGGTTTATGAAGAAGAGAAATATTATTGAAATATATGAAGCATGTAAAATAGAAAGTTTTTAGTATGAAAAATCTGTAACACTTGAATATTGATAGTGATAGATAACCTTTTGTTTTCTTGGTGTTGTTCCATCTTGTTGGCAATGGAAGTTGTGCTTGGAGAAGAAATTTGTGAAGGAAGAAGGTATTGTGATATGGGCAGTAGACATGTTGTGGTGATGTTGGTGATTCTTATAGTGCTTCAGTGGTTATGGTGCTGGGATTGTGGAGATCACATGGATATTTGTTTTGTTTTTATTTATTGCAGAATCATATATAATTAAGAATTACATCTTGAGTCATTATTGTGGTGGATAACAAATGGAAGAGCTATATTTGAAATTTGGTTGGTTTTCGCAATAAACTGGAAGTAATGGCAGTGAATATAAGTTTGCGTGGATTGTGACATATGTACTTGATTTAGTCCTAAATTTCTTAAATCTATATTTCTTATTGTAAAAAGCTAATGCTGTTGAGGAGTTTTTCAACTTTTAGGATGAAAGCAATTTATATATTACAACAGGAGGTAAAGAAAAATTTAGTTTGTTATAGGACTGTTGATATTGAAAATCACCGGCAGCGTTGAGAACGAGCCGATGATATGGTTTGGTGCACTAGACACGCGAAGGCCTGGGAGATTTGCTTAGCTCCAATGCAGGTCCTAAATTTGAGGTTCGCGGACGTGCCAGTCAATTTGACCCAGCAATTGACAAGGAGATAGAAAAAATTAGATCAGTGATCCAATCGGCCAACCAGTCGATACAGAATTCCTCCAGTCGATTGCTGATAGTAGCTTGTACATCGGCTAGAAGCCGATAAGCCAGCCGACTGCCGAAAAAACACTTGGACATCGGCTAAAAGCCGATGATAGAGTAGATAGGCAAAATAATAATCAAGACAATGCAGTCGGCTTTATTTAATAAAAGATAACTTATCGGTTAAGCACTTCGATAAAACATCGCATAAAAACCTATCGACTCAACAAGGATAAATTTATTATCACCAGTCTAGTAGGTCGGACCTAACCGATGCAGCACAAACTGATGATGATAAAAGAAACTCGATAAACCGATAAATCCTATGCAATCGTGATGTGATATATCCATTCGGCCTAAGAGATCAAACTTAACTGATGTAGCCGTAGACATAATAGATACACTGTGGTAAGCCGACTACCGTGGATCGACTAGAATATCGGACCTAACCGAGGAAGTCCTAGCCGATACGATAGTCGGGGTAACGAGACTTATCCTCTCGCAGGAGTTCGGACCTAACCGATGCAGCCCGGCTCGAGAAGCAAGAACCCGTTGAAAAGGGTGGCAATGCGCCGAAGTTGTATTGATCTATGAGATAGTTTACATGGTCCCCGGGCATACGTATTTATATCCCGAGTTGATACAGTCCTGATCGGATACGAAACAGGAGTTTTCTAACTATAAAAGGAAAAACAACAAGCCCTGATCGGGCATGAGATCAGGTTTCCTAAAAATTATTAAAGCTACCTAATTTATAGATAAAATACTAAACCGCCATACTGTGGTCTTCACGATTCCTTTCCAAATTCGGGCTCTTCTGGATTAGCTTCCATCGGCTGATATAGCCTCTTTTCTTAACCGAACATGATAACGAACCGTACCAAATTTTGGTGTTAACAAGGACTTAATGATCAACATATAAATTTTAGTCATTGTGGAGTAAAGCATATATAAGAGTAGAATTGTGAAGGATTGCAAGTTATTTAAATTGTAACTGTATATTGTGACTTGTAGGTTGTTGTTCAGATGTTTTTGGCTGTTGTAGGTGATTTTCCTTTGAGTTGCTGGAGGTTTCCGTACTGAAATAAGCAATCAAATTAGTAGTGTTATGAAGGGCATGTAATGAAATTTGTGGTGTGCATGTACATTGTTTTATGGCGCATGCAATTTGGCACCGAAGAAAGATCTGCTGAAGGTTCTTGTTCCTTGCTAAAATCCACTTCTTGCGAATGAGAAAGTTGTTATATATTTGCAGTTGCTGGGCTGATGCATATGTAAAGGAAATGTCAGAGAAAGAACTATTACTATTTTAGCTAAAAATTGGTAGTTTAAATGGAGTATTGGGCATTTTTTTTTCAAATTGAAAGGCTCTTTTTGCTGAAGGTATAATTTGGTTTCCTGTGTTGTTATATGGAGTTGTTCTTGGAGGCTGCAGTGATGGTGGTGTAGTGGGATGTTGGTCTTCTTTACTGTTAGTACTTATGGTTGAGTGATTGTTAGTTTTGAGCAGATGCCATAAATATAGAAATGTTATGCAGAGTATAAATAAGTAAAAAAATGCAAATGATGTTAAACCTGCAATGATCCATGATGGTTTGCCCTTCTTCTGTTAGAAGCTGTTTGCTGGTTGATTTCTGGGGAAAAAATTGTAAGAATATAGATGGCTGACAAAATACATGGTATGGACTAATAGTAGTTTACCTCTGGATTTTCTGGAGCTGGTAGCATCAAACTTTGGTTTTCATTCTCAATAGGATAACTCTTTTTCAGGACATAATTGATAGAGAAATGTGAAGAGTACTTTGTATTCATGGCAATTTGAAACAATTTTGTTTTTCCAATGGCAGTATCAAGAGCAATGGCATGATCTGATGTATTGACTTTCATGTTCTGGGAAGCTTGAGTAGCATTTACCTTGACCAAATCTTCAGGTACACTGTTCAATGCCACTGTATCCCTATTTGTTGAACCATTTGTAATTGTTAAAGGAAATCTGTACCTAAAAGTTTGTTGAAGTATATTAGCTTTGTTGATATTATTGTAAGTTGCATTAATTCGAAAGGAAAGTACAATAGATGTCTTACATTGGTTTTGGCATGGAAAGTTGGCAGCTACATCTTGGAGTGTCTGAGCAGCTATTGTATGATAGATCACAAAACTTGCATATTTTGTATTACCAATTTGTATATGGCACTATCGATAATATCTTTGCAATGCAAATGTACGTATTGCTTCCCTTTGTATAACATACGTTGAAGTGATTGTCGAATTAGATTAGCAATTTATTGACTTATGTAGTTTCTATGGCTTACCTCGAAAGAAGAAACTGGCAGTGCTGATATTTCTTCAAGTTTATATATCTTTCCAGCCGCTTGAAGTGGGGTTAAATACTCAACTCGAGGCATTTGTTGTTGGAGAGTTGGAATATCCCATTGGTAGCTTCAAGGTAGATTGATGCATTTATAAAGTAAATGTAAATTAAATTGCAAGGTAGATTGATGCATTTTAAAAGTAAATGTATATTAAATTCAGTATGGAATTGAACAGTATAAGTCACCTGCTATGATATTCAGCAATTTCTATTAGATTGGAGTCAAAATATTTTGTGTTGCTGAACTTGATGAAGCTTTTGTTTTGCCTTTTCATATTAGAGTACATAAGGAGGTGAGTATTTTTTTTATCAGAGGGGTACAGTTAAGTTGTTTGAGTGACTTACCTAAAAATATTCCTGCAGCAAGTCCAGCAAATATAGCTACTATAATTTCATGGTTTGAAGATTTCTGTAGGACAGAGGACTCATCAAATGTCTCGCCATATTCACCCCAGAGGACTATTTCTTGCTCTTGTTCACTGCAAATTGGGCAAACAGAGGATATAAACTATGGAGTGATATACATTTGAAAGTCAATAAAAAATTAGATGTGTACAAGGTACATACTCTTTGTTACGAATTTTGAGCTTTCTGTTTTTTTGGATAATGTTTTCCCAGCATAATCATATGGCCCAACATGGCTAATAACTCCAATGAGATCTAGAGGAGGAAAGTTTGCTTGACATTGGATGCATACTAATTTAATAAAAGGAGATAGAAAGTGCAAGAATTACCTAGCAATGGTTTTGATAGTTTGCTTTTAGTTGGTATCTGATCAAATGGGTAAAAATCAAAGCCATATTCTAGGATGGATGAACCTCTTGATTCTAGGTGATGAACCTTTATGCTGGCTTTAAACTGAAGCATGTATTTTTGGTGGTGGTAAATATATTTTTTGTTTCTGATATCAATAGTATTGACATCAACAAATATGTATACAGAGTTTGGAGTTAGCAAGGTGTGGAATTCTTTTTCAAGCTTCTTTAGAATAGTAAATTGTGCTATAGTGCCCTACAAGATTAAAATTATTATAAGTTTTAAGCTGTATCACTTAATCCATAATATTTACATTGGAATTTTATATATTGAAACATAGGATAAATCCCTTTTTGGTGAAGGATTGTGTACGTCTTCGTCAAGAATTACCCCATCAATACTAATAAGTGTGTCTGCACTGTTGGAGGCCATGTTCTTAGCATCCCATAGCCTAATAAGCCGTCCTAAAACTTTGCAGTTTTGTTGACCCAAAGTTATTCCTTTGAGTTTTGTTGGTGATCCCATCTATGAAATGTTCCTAAAATAAGAGGATAAAGGTCAGTCAATACACTTATATCAATAAACATATATTGCATATCAGTAATAATAGTTAGCTAAGGAAAAAAATACCTTGGTAATTAATTCATGTTATTGTTGATATGACGGAAAATCTCAGTATATACTACATTTTGTGTGCAATGCTCATGTGATAAATGATTGTTGTTGATAAGTATACACAAACCTTTTGGAGATGTGACTCGTGATAATGCAACATACAACTGTCCATGAGAAAAAACTGGAGATGGCAAGTATGCACCAACTTTTCTAAGGGTTTGACCTTGGCTTTTATTAATTGTCATGGCATATGACAAACGTATTGGAAATTGGAGTCGTTTTAGCTTGAATGGCCACTTAAATTGAACTAATGTTGTAATAATACGTGGTATGTATGCTCTTGAACCTTTGGCCTTGCCCGTAAGTATTTCCCCTTCAATGATGCGGTTTGTCAATTGTGTAACAATAAGTCTTGTCCCATTACAAAGACCTCTAGAAGGATCAAGGTTATGCAAGAGCATTATAGGAACACCGATTTTGAGATGCAAAACATGGTCTGGAAGTCCATAGAATGTTATTGTGTTAAGGAATTTTGTTGGGTATAATGCCTCTAGAGTTGAATGGTTCGCATAGCTATAATCAATAGAATCTGAACTACAATATGATATCTCAGCTGTTGTTACTTGACGAATGATTTTGTTGTTTATTTTTGAAACAACCTCATTTGTTGGTGATAAAATTGCACAATCATAAAAATATGTTGTCATATTGCTTGGTTCATATACTAAGTCATATACGAAGGAAACCAAACTATCAAGATCTCTAGAATCTGAGGGCAAGAGAAGAGATTTTGGTATCTCTATGAAACTACTATTAGTTTTGTTTTCTACTGAAATATGAGGTTCTGTACCATTTCCTACTCTCAAAAGCCAATATGCAAATACCCGTAGTTCTTCTTTATTAGAGGCTGAAAGATTTTGTAAAGTGAGTCTCATGTTTTCAGTCAATTCTAGAACCATATATTGGTGCCATAAATATGAATTAACAATAGAAGCTCGCAAAATTTGTTGCTTTGTTGCATTTTGAATAACAGGGAGTGTTTCCCGGAAGTCTCCACCAAATGCAACAGTTATTCCGCCAAATTGTCTATGCTATGCATTTGGTCTACTGTCTGATAATATATCTCTCAGTGTACGATCTAGTGCTTCAAAACAATATTTGTGATTAACGGGTGCTTCATCCCAAACAATAAGAGATGTTTGTTGAATAAGTTATGCTAAGTGCGTGTTCTTCTTTATGCTGCACATAGAATTCTCACGTATATCCAAAGGGATTTTGAAACAGGAATAGGGTGTTCTACCTCCTGGTAGCAGGAGGGCTACAATTCCTGATGACGTAACAGCCAAGGCAATTTTCCCTTTTGTTCTTACAAAATTCAATAGAGTTGTCCACAGGAAAGTTTTCCCAGCTCCTCCATATCCATATACAAAGAATGTCCTTCTTCATTATTTATGACTGAATTAGAAATAGAATTGAAAATTTCCTTCTGGTTTGCATTGAGGCTATTGATGTTATTAGAAGATGTAGATGCAATATTGGTAATGTCATAGCTGAGCTCATCTAATAATAATCTATTATCTGTAGATGCGCTACCAATATCATCTAGAAGGGGCAGATTAAAGTGTGATAAAGAATATCCAGCATCTCTCAATAATTTATCCAATTCAAACAATAGGAAATTGGCAACAAAAGAGTCTATAAATGAAATATTCCTCTATGATAGATTTTGATTTGCTCTATGTCTAATATCTTCACTCATATGTTGGGCATGTTCCTCAAAAAGCCTTTGTGGATTTGTTACCTCACAAAATAGCAAGATTGTGACAAATAATTGACGTAGCTGATAAGGTAAGGCCCAATGTGCTGCATCATTGAGAGCATGGGACCACTCTTGGTCATCACCAAGGAGACCTAGAGCTTCACATGTTGCTCGAAATGTTGGATGTTGCTGTCCTGATATATTTCTGATCTCAAAGAAAGACTTTGGGCCTTTAACTATATGGAGTAACATCCTCAGATAATATTGTTCTCCTTTTGTTGGATCAACGTGAGCTATACGTCCAATTTTGGTCTGAGAACCAGGGCGTATATCCTAGTATTTTCCACTTGCATGCCATGTAAAGTATTCAGGGAACTCAATATATGTATGTTCTCTAGCTTGAGGGAATTGATTGTTAGCCTCTAACCATGCAGTTAGTTTGTATTTCTTATTTTTTGGGTTTTGAACAACTTCTTCTAGGTCATGGTCTTCTGTGTAGACAACATTATTTTCTAAAGGAAGGTGGACAGGAAAGCATTCAACTAATGGGTCTGTATGGTGTATATCAAACTAAAGTAGATGCCAAGCAGCATCATTTGGAGTGACATGTCGACATTCAAGATAATTGTTTATTTCATTTATAGTTTCACTTCCTGAGTTACCACAGATACCAGCTCTAGCACAATCATAGCCTTTTGTAATATACTTAAAAAGATACTTATGCATACCATCATGATTAACACTCTCTACATTTTTGTGAGCTTGGTATTTAACTACTAAATCAACATTGTGAGGAACAACGAATGTGTTGTCAATGTTAATTCCATTTTTGTAACAATTATTTTATTATTTGGCCGTGCATATTGAGTAAAACCATTTTCCAATATAGCAGTGTGTTTATGGAATTCCTTTGGGTAAAATTTGGAACACCTTCCTTCAGACATGCATGGTGAATAGGAAATTCCAGGACCGCAAGGACCATGGATCATAAAAGAAGTAACAGCTTCAAATCCTATTGGATCAACTGTAGGATCTAGCAGTTGAGCTGAGATATATAGGTCAACCTTTTCAACATCTACAGGTTCTTCTTTTGACAACCAAACGATTATATGAACATGTGGTAGGCCACGCTTTTGAAATTCTACTGTGTAGACAACTATATAAAAGGGTTAAATATTTTTAATATCTAACATTAAAATACATGGAACCAAGAATTTTGATTAAAAATTGTTTTAGGAATTACTTGCATGTATGGGCCCAAAGAATTTATGTTTTTAATATCTTCCATTAAAATATTCAGCTTCATTTTGAATACATGGTCAACAATGTCTGTACGATCAGAAGGTTGTTTTCCTAGTGGTAGAGCTTCTAGGACTTCTGGCCAAGATGCATTTAATGTGAATGTAACAAAAAGATTTGGGCAACCATACTTCCTACAAATAGCAATGCAATCTTGTTAGTTTTGGTATAGATATCGAGGGCTTCCAGTATGAGAGGCTGGTAAGATAATCAGTTGACTAGTAGAAGAACTGGTTGTAATGCCTCTAGAAACAGAATTAGACAAAGAATTAAAGGGTGCTGATCTATATTTGTGTTGAAAGCTGGGTTTTCTATAGTGTATGCATCCTCCTTCAACACAGCAATAGCCATCAACCAAATAAGACTGGGTCAACCTTCCACAATGCAATGGAGTGTTGAATTCACCCGCTGTATCATGTAATCTATAAATGTAGTATTCTTCCATTGTTGCTTTGCTACGTAGCAGGGTAGATGAACTAGTTGTTTGTTTATACATGATGGATTTATGGTAACCATCTTCACCATATGGAAATAAAATAGGATATTGCACGGCCATAAATTTGCGATGCTTTTCATCTATACGTTGCAGTTCTGATGAATGGTGATGAATTATTATGTCTCGATCAATATCACTCAACCCAATATCACCAACTACTAATCCCACAACCTCTGATGCAACTGGTGCACTATATATATCTCCATGTGCATCCGTTGAACCAAATAATCGGATTTTGTAATGATCAGATTCATCCTCACTTAATCTCTCTCTTGCTGTTCGGAATAGCTATACGATGGGATTATATGTATCAAACATTTGTATTAGATTGTGAACAATTTCTTCGTTGGCATGAAAGGAGTTGCGTGAAGATGAACCAATGTTTATTCTGTTTGAAATTTCATTTTCCATATCAAAGATGTATAGTTGAGCATATTCTGGCCGACAACCTTGTGAAGGAATTAATGAACTTATTCTATAACAGATTTGTCCACTAATTTGAAGACATATGGTGCACGACCATCGTTGATGGATTCAATGATTTTGGCTCCCATTGAAGTCATAGCAAACATGGAATTGTATTGACGAATATGATGCCAGAAGTGATTTGAAAGCGAGTCGGCAGAAGTCAATAAATTCAGTAGGGGCTGAGGAGGTGGCTGGTAAGGTGGCAGTGAGATTCTTCCCCCTCTGCAACACAAATTATATGTTGGGTTTGTTGTGTGCCTATCTTTTCGTGATCGCTCTTCTTACCAGAATAAAGCACCACAATGGTTGCAAGAATGTTGTGGACCTCCAAGATTTAGTGGAGCATAGATTGTTCCTAGAAAAAGTATACCAATAGAAGATGACAAATAATGATATATATATATATATAAGGTGTAAGGATGGCATTTGTTAATTGTTAGGTAGAAAAGGATATGAAGACATATGGGGATGGCAAAATACTTGGTTTGATGTAGATGCATATGAAGAATTATGAACTTCAGCTGACTGGGGCGGCAAGAATAATCCAATAATTTGTTGTTGGTTAGTAAACGGAGCTGTACGTGCAGTTGATGAACCTATTTCAGTTCCGTTCAATTGCCAGTGCAAAGATTCCTCTCATGATGATGTAGATATATGTTGTGAAGGGAATATAGGTACAGAGTTAGTTGCTCTATAACCTGTTAAGGGATGTAGGTATGAAATGTTAATTTTTAGATTTTTAAAATAAATTGAAGTGTTAAATTGCAGAACCAACCTCTAACTCTACATGCCTCCAATATCATTTTACGTTTGTGGCGTGATTCAACAGCAGTAGCATGATCAGGGTGAGGGACCAAAATATGTGTCGATCGACGTCTTGAACGGCCCCGGCCTAGTGGGAAACACGAAGTACTTTGCCTAGAATCCATTGGGTATATCCTTCGTTTTTTAGTTTCAATCACCAGATGTACTGATTAAATATTTACAAATTATTGGAACTATGTAACTATCATATTTTCAAAATGTAGGAATGCAAGCATAAGTTTAACTGGATTATGAAATGCTATTGGTGCAATAATGAAAAAAATAGTGGTATAGCCAGCCAAACAATGTAGGATAAGTTTAACATAATACGTACCGAGCAAATTCAGTATCGGCTGATTTCTCCCCAAGTATGGAAAGAAATTCCACTTTTATGACTCTGCTATGATTTCTCCCCAACCACCGAAACAAATCTTCTTCTATCTATTAAAGTGATAGGGCAAGTAAGTATCAGCTGCAAATAGAACAAATCCTTTCTTAATAAACTTAAACAATAATCAGTGCATAAATGTAGGATTATCGATAGTGATTCTTTCTTAAGGTTAACAGGAACAATTCAGCACAATTTCCACATTGCTCCTGTGAGGACAAAATCATAGGGTTTGCTCAAATAAAGTAATTGAACAGACATGCGGAATTGATAAAGAGGTTCAAAGAGGAATATACTAACCATTTATGCTTCCATTGTGATCATGTGGCGATGCAATTGAAGGATATGGCTGGGTGGTTGGTACAGATGCTTGCAAGATGAGCTTAGTATGTGGATGAAGGCATGTGAGGACTGGTATGGTTGGAGAAGGGAATGCAAGAGGCTTATGAAGAGAATATACATTTAATTTAATTTATCATGGCACCTAGTGGCCCAATTGATTGTGGCGGTTTCTGTTGTAATTGACTGTGATTAAGAGGAAATGGAAACTGAAGGGGAACAGGGAGGCACAAAGTGATTAGGGGTTTCAATTGGTTGGGGAAGGGATGAGAGGGGAACCGAACGATTCTTGCCTGGGAGTAGCTCATGCAGTCGATTAAGAGGGAATTTAAACGGATGGGGAACTGGGAGGCACAAAGTGATTAGGGTTTCGATAGGTTAGGGAAGGGATGGGAGGGGAACTGAACAATTCTTGCTTGGGAGTAGCTGATACGGTCGATTGAGGCGAGGTGAACCACCGATTCCGTGCCGGTGAACCCATCACCATCTCGAACCACGCGTCGCATGCCGTTCGACCTATGGGATTCATTGCCTTCCTGGACCGGTCGACACAGCAGCTAATGGATGCCGTCAAACGCCCAGCAAATAAGGTCTTCGCAAGCGCCACACGGTCCATGGGTGAGCCGCGGCGCAAGAGGAGGCCGCTCGTCGGCCAAGGAAGATGCTGCCCTCGTCCTGGAGTGTAGCAGCGATGTGGGTTAGGAGCGCCTCCACAGTCGCGTATTTTTTTTTGTCAACAACACCCACACATAGAAGACGTAGACCACCAGTTTCCTCCGAAGTGGGCTGTTTCAATCAGTGGGCTTTCGAAGTGGACTGTTATCCTCAGTGGGCATTTTAACAAAAGAAACGATGGCCAATAGATGGCCTCAGAAGAGCATAGGCTTGTGCAACAATAGTTGGGCAGAGAGATCCGGTTCCCATTCAAATGGTTAATGTGAGACGATGACGTGGCAAGTTGTGGAGTGAGCTATATAGCAATTATGTCTTAGTGGGTATGAACTATATAGAAAGATAGGATTAGTATCTCTCGTTGATTGTTAAAGGGTAAATCAATCAGAAATAACATTATCAACGTACGGTAGTTTAGTAATTCCCAACTCATCTTCAATTTTAATTAGCATCTAACCATGGTCACACATCATTAGCGACAAATTCATTATTTTTCGTGTAAATTACTCTCTCCGTCCCAAAATATAGCTAGAAATAGCTACATTTTGGGAAGGAGGTAGTACACATGTATGTGTTACATGGACTCAAACCCGGAACCTCCATCTCCAAAAGGACCACCTTACCATCCAACTTATAGAGCACATATTGAGCTCTTTAGTCATTATTCTTTTAACTATTCCGGTTTGAAATGTGTAACACGTATTTGACACTCTATATGACTTTAAATGAAAAAAAATCATCAATTACAAAGTTGTAGATCTCATCAAAATCTACAACTTTTATATATGACATGTCTTCATCTGAGGCTGTTTAAAAGAATTCAAAAAATCGTTTTTTGAAATAGATCACAGCATTTATAACGCATATTCGGGCATGTAAACGATCTCAAATGACTGTAATCCATTAGAAAGTTGTAGACCTTGTCGGGCTCTACAGCTTTCATATAGTGCATGTCTCCATTCGAGGTCGTTTGAAAAATTCAAGAAATCCATTTTTCAAATTAGATTCCATCATGTATAACGCATATTTAGCTATGTAAACGATCTCAAATGAGAATTTTGTCAATTAGAAAATTGTAGATCTCGTCGAGCTCTACGACTTTGATGTAGGGCATGTCTCCATTTAAGGTCGTTTGAAAAAAATCAAAAATTAAATTTTAAATAGATTCAATCATGTTTAACACATATTCGGGCATGTAAATGATCTCAAATGAAAGTATTGTCAATTATAAAGTTGTAGATCTCGTCGAACTCTATAATTTTTATATAAATTTTTTCTTTATCCGACGTCATATGAAAATATTATCAACTTTTATAAGAAAATTGTGATTTGAATATATTCCCTCATTTGTGATGTTTCGTTACTACCAGCCGTCGCAGATGATATTTGTCTATGACAGGTGGTAGTTACGACTTGTCAAAGATGAGGGTTCTTATTTGTGACGGTTCATCTCCACTACGCCTGTCACAGATGACTTCTCATCTATGACAGGTCATGGTTGTGACCCGTCATAGATAAACCCATCATAGATTATCTGTGACAGGTCACAACTACGACCCATCACAGATAACCTCACATCTGTGATGAGTCGTCATCCATAACCATATCTCTAACGGGCTATCTTTTGACCTGTCAGAGATGAGTCATCCGTGACGAGTCTCGTTGACCCGTCATAGATGGTGACGACGGGAAAATTGGGACGACCGTATGACAAGGTTCCTTTTCCACAATTTGTTAGAGACAATTTAATTTAATTTAATTTAAATGCAAGAAAATAAACAAGTTTCAAACATTGTGAGTTCATTACTTCCAGAATTCATATATTTACATTGAAATTCTGTTAATTACATCCCTGTAGAGAAAACCCCTGATTAGGAATTCCAACATGTAGAATGAAAATTACATGACCGCTATAAAGCTATAAAAGGAAAATTTATCCTAAAGCTCCCGATGCCGTAGCCGTAAAATTATTTGCAGATTTTTTATGTGTTTATTTATTTTGGACATGCGAGAGTATTGAATGCCCAAAGTGATTTATTGATGCTGTAGATTTTTATCCATGTGTTTATTTTTATTTTGGAGATGCATGAAAACTCAATGCCCGAAGGCAATTTGTTGATTTTTGATATGCCTGCTTGTATGACGGCAGAGTGCTTTTTTTTATGCAAGTGAAGAACATGAATTTATTTATTTTTGCTATGTGTATTTTAGCAAATGATATGATGTAGCAGTCATTTCTTTTAGGATCTAAGTGTAAAATATAGTGCGCACCAATTCCGAATAGCATTTTGGTATTTACTTTTCTTTTTATACCAAGATTGTGGCAACGTTGTTTTATTTGTATGCATCATACTTTTCATGAATTTATTTATTTGATTAGGCAAAGCCTGTATGTATGTAGAAATGTATGGTGAACTTTTAAGTCGAATATGACCTATTTTAATTTTCACTCAGCCTGTATTACTACTAACATGGTGAGGCACCATGAAGCATAATCGAAGTGAGTATGTTTTTTTACTTATCATGCAGATGGCTTACATATGCTAATTCTTGTAGCAACTCATGGCAGGTATTTATGATGATCAAACTCGTGCGCGGAGTGCGGCGAACATATTTTGTTTATTTCATTTGAACATGATTTTAGCATTTGTTTGTTTTGCCGTGACTCATGACAGGTATTCACGATAACTGAGCCTGTGCGTGGAGTGCAGCGAACATATATTCTAATTGTCTTATAAAACATGATTTAGCACTTGTTCTTGATCCTGTAACAACAGACCGAGTCGAAGAACAAGACTTACCCATCGTGGCATTGTATCAAAAGACCAAGCCGAAGATTAGAGGCTTCATACATCTCACACTGTGGTTTGTATCAAAAGATCAAACCTACACCTGGGGCCTTGGGTGTACCCTTGCTTTGCAAGAGACAGAAAGGAGGAGGAAAGAACCAGGAGAGAGACTAGAGCAAACTCTTTGATTTACACGGGGTCCGAAGGAGACAAGCTTTACCTGTGTTTACTACCTCGACGCCGGCGTTCCCTCCCTGTCCAGAACAGCGGAGCGACGAAGAAGACTTTGGAGAGGCAGTAGTATGACGGAGCTAGCGGCAGTGCGGCAACAGCAGGAGCAGCAGCAGCCGCCTCTCGCCAAGCTTCTTCTATTTTGTAGCACTTGTCTACGCACAGCACTTTGCCTCTTTGCCGATCCACCGAACCCTGCCCCTTGCACTCTATCTATAGAGGAGGATCGATCAAGGCATAAACACTGATTTTTCCTGCAATTTTTGAACAGCCGGGCGCGCCCATATGCATGCAGGACGTGGGATAGTTGGCTTGACCGCATGCCTCTTTTATTTGGCTGACATGTGGGCCCTTTTATTGACTAATCCCCTGTTTGTTTGATTGTAGGTTTGACTGATCGTTCTCTGCATGCACTGATTGATTACTGCATGCAATTAAGCAAGGAGTGGTGAATATGCGCAGACTTGGTCATATGGATTTGGTCATTCCTTTTTCTGTTTCTTTTCCATTTTATTTTATTGGTTGGTTAGAGCATCTCCAGTAAAACCTCTAAACTAAGACTCTAAACATGATTCAAAATAGGAAGGCTCTTAAATTCCTCCCACAACCCCCATTTCTAGGGGGCTCTATAGCTAGCCCCTATTTCTCCCTTATTTCTTTTTTTTTTTTGCGTAGGTAAAATTTCAGCGCGGGCTTCTATCACGCACGGCATATCCCATCTCTCGTGCCGCCATCGCCCTTCCGCTGGCCACCGCCACCGTTCCACCTCCTCCCCGGTGTCCTTCACTTGGTGCCAGTCCTCCCTGGCACTCCTCGCCTCGCCCCTCGCCTCCCCCCAGCCCCCCGGTGATAGCTCCTCTCTGGGGCCCCTCCACCCCTCCACCCCTTCTCCGGGCACCTCCTCCTCCCTGGCCTTCTCCACACAGTACTTCACTGGCAACCTCTGCGCAACAAGGTAAGAAAAAATGATTTGTGCAATAGTTGTAAAATTTGTAAAGATGTGTGAATTTCTTGGCAAGTTCATCAGTTTTAATTCTCTACTAAGTTCATCAGTTGCTTTCTCATCATTTCTTTGTGTTATTCTTGAGTAACTGCTGAAGTATGTATGATCATGTGAATTGTTTCTAAATTTTGCAGGCAGGATATATCATTTTTATGTTTCTAAATTTTAAATAAAAATTTGAATTGTGATGTTTTAAATTATTAATTTGTATATGGATGAATTCTACGTGTTACAATTATTTATGTTTTAATTATTATAGTGTCAAACTAGGTATATACATATAGTGTATGGTGAAATACAGTAGAAAAGAAATGAGGGTTGAGAAATAGGGGCTGAAATTGAAATTCAAGACATGTTTAGTGTTCAAAGGAAATGGAAATAGCCTCTATTTAACCTTTGGGGCTCTAAAATAGAGGTTATTGCTAGAGACAAAAAGAAACAAAGGGAGAATACCTTCCCACTGGCCTGTGTGGCCCTCTAATCGATCTTGATTTTTTATTGGAGTTTAATTATTAACAAACACATGTAAGTATCTTTTTCTTAATTTCAAAGCGGTCGATATCCTTACATGCATTGTCACATGTTTATTTTAGGATTGCCCATATTCTTATTTGGTTAGGCGTCTCGAATTATTTTTTCTCATATGCGTATGAATATAATTTATTTTGTTTATTTTTTTAAAGAGACGTGTAGGTGTATACATACTACCACGACGCTGTTTTAATCAAACGGACGATTGCCTTCCCGGAATCTGTTTTATACAACCTATACCTTTTTAATTGTATCATATCATGCATTTTTAAACATAGAAATACTACGGCGACTGAATATTAGGACTCACCGGTACGGTGAAACACGAAGCTATAAAATATTGGCTTGGTATATGGGCATGCACGGGGCACGTTTTTTTTATTTTGTATGGTGAATATTTGGAGCGCAATTATTTCAAGCCAGCCGAACAAATCTTATCTCAGGGATATATCTTCCAGCTCAAGATTTCTTTTATTATTTTTTAGACGACCGTCGTATTTGAATATACTTGGTACAGTCCCTTTTTATCACATTATGTATTTTATTTATAGATATATCACGTCAACTGGCTATTAGTATTTGTCGAGCCAGTGAAATACAGTTGAGACTATTTATTTATTTTACACGGCGCATACGTGACACCTGTTTTATTTTGTATGTTGGAATATTTGGGGACATAGTTATTTTACGTCACCCGTATATTATCCTTATTTTACATAGCTATATTTTAGCTCATGATTTAATTTATCCTTTCAACGGTCTCTATTGTTTATTTACAATATAATTATTTATTTTATTAATTTTTGTATACAGTATAAGTTGAACTAAAATACTAATTTATTATTTATTAAACCGTATTTAAATGACGGACTAAAATCAGCGCCAACAGATGATCCTTTCACATATACCCGAATATGTAGTAGTGCTCAGTCACACCATTGATTATATTCTTAGGGAAAAGTGAAGTGTTTGGTCTAGAAACGGTACTACTAGTAAAGTGTGCCTTCTCGTGCCTCCCATGGTCGTGGGGAAACACCCTCATACGCATGCATTTTTTTTCCTACTTGGACACCCAACACATCAGCATTTTCCTACTCCAACGACCAACAAATAAATGAATAATTAATTCTTATGAAAATGGTTTAGATATTATCCGCTAACCGTCCGTAATTTCGGATACGGATAAAATCGGTCGGATAATTTTCGAATAATCTCGTATTCGGAAATGGAAATGGATAATTTTTCTCAGATACGGATACGAATACAGTAAAGACATTATCTGACAGATTCCGGAATCGGTCGAAAAATATCCAGATAAATTTTCGGATATCCGGACAAACTCGCCGATGCTGTTCCTGCGTTGGCCGGTGAGGGGGACGCGGCGGCCGTAACTGCCCATCTCGACACGGGGGTCGTGTTGCTCGACGCCTGCAACGCCATCACCGCCCGCCTCGACCGGCTCCGCCGCCGCCACCTGCTCTCCTGGTTCACGCTCCACCTCTTCTCGTCGTCACCGCCGCCTTCCTTGGTGCGGCGCGCGCGCGCCGCGCTCGCCGACCGTGATGAGTGCGTGCCGGCGTCGCCTCCCCTGCCACTTCCTTCTCTCCCATTCAACCAACCTAGTGGCCGTCTCTCCGGTGCCGCAAGCGTCCTCCTCACCGTCGACGCCGTCTCCTCGCTCGCAGCGGCGGCCGCTGCCGCCGTGCTCTACGGCGAGGCCCTCCAGATTGTCTTCCCCCTTGTCTCCGATGACTTCCCGTGGACCGAAGCCTTCAACGCCATCTCCATCTAGCTCGCCGCCCTTGCCACCAAAGCCGGCGAGGTGGACGCCGTCGACGAGGCCGTCCGCAAGTTGACTTCCGTCCTCGACAGCGAAAGCGACCTCGATGAGGCGGCGCTGCGGGTGGCGGCGTAGGAGGTGGAGAAATGGACGGAGGAGCTGACGGCACCGCTGGACCGGCTGTTCGATTAGTAATGTGTTAAATTAGTAATGCGTTGTTGATATGGATGCTTGAATTTTGTTGTATATGTTGTTTAGCTAAAAATTTAGAAATATTGATATATTGTTTTAAAAAAAATAATAAGTTGTCTCTCTTCGTTGCTTTGTAAAGTTTAGTTTGAGGGGTTTTTATATTCGAATAAATATTTGTTACCATATTCGTTCCGATTCGTATTCGCTCCGTATCTATATTTGATAATATTCGATTCCGTTTTTGTATCCGAGGTTTTCGATTCCGAATCTGATTCTGAAAAAAAAAAATGAAAACAAATATGATATAGGTAGTTTCCGACCGTTTTCGATCTGTTTTTACCCCTACTCATCACCTTCAGAAAATCTGCCAAACCACTTTGTGTATTAAAATTTATGTGAGACCGTGTTGGTGCTTCTTAACCGACTTAGGGCGTGCTTCGTTTAAGATAGGTACAAGCTAATTTCGAGTTGAATAACTTAATGTTAGGGATTAATTTAGAGGTTTTCCCGTCACGTTCATCACTCACGGCTTTTTACCGCTAACAATGATAAATTATAAATGTATTATCCTAAAATCATTTTCTTAAATTCGATCGGTCACTTATCGTGCATGTGTAAAAAAAAGCTTTCTAAACATTCCCATAATTTCTCTCTCCTCATTGCTTGGACTAGAGTAGACCAAAGTGAGACATCACATCATCGGTACAATTTGAACAATGAGAATCTAGTGGCTTAATTTGGAACACAAAAATTGTCGCAAAACTATTTCTTTTTTTCTTTTTTTTATCGAACAGAACACACGTATACACCACTATGCACGCACACCCTACACACATCCTATGAGTGTATCCTCTAATATATGCTTAAAGAGATTTTTCTGAATAATAGATAGAAATCCGATCTCTATATTCATATCTACAGTCAAAGGTTACACGAGTTCATACCCTCCAAATCTTATAACTGGGACAAAAAAAAAACAAACAACCACGAAGAAAAAGCAAGAATACAAACAACCACAAAGAAAAGGCAAGAATACTAAGCTTCAAACTTTTCCTCCTCGCTTTAAACTACAGGGAGAAGCGAAGCTAGCCTGCTCCTTCCGCTGCCACGCTCTCTCGCTGCTGCTGCAGGCACCACAAAAGCTCCTCCATTCCCCTATGAGCGAACGAAGGGGACGGAAGTAGTACGCCTAGCCGCCTTGTCGTCACCAAGCAACCGATCTCACGCCGCCCGGACAACCTACACCCTCACAGCGCGAACGAGTCCATCGTCGCCATGCTATCGCTATCGCTGCCGCAGAGCACCACCTTTGCTGAGCTGTTGCCAAAAGTCGTTGCCCCATAGCACAACACCCATCGCCCTCGCAACGTGAACGAGCCCGCCGCTGCCCCACTGTTGTTGCCGCAAAATCTCACCTCTGCTGAGCTGCCAAAGCTTATCTCGCTGTAGAGCCATGTCGATGTTTTGTATCGGCAATAAGAATATGGGGCTATTCGTGTGACCTAAACTTGATGGACTGCAAAGGAAAACAAAACAATTTATACTGGTTCAGGCCCTCGAGATGAGGTAATACCCTACGTCTAGTTGTGGTGTATTGCCTTTGAGGTTTCTCTGATGAGATTACATTTCTTCTTATTCTGCCCTCAGGGGGCGTCCTGCCTCCCCTTATATACCGGGGGATAGGATTACAAAATAGGAATCCCAGTCGGACTTCGATCAAGGGATTTTCTTCTAGGAATACAACGTGCCCGACTAAGACTATATCTTTTCCTTGTCGTACAAGGTTATGTATGTTGAGTCCTATTATATCCCTAATTACAAGGTTAGGCCCATCCTCTGTCCGAGTGGCCCATATGCTTTTCATGAGGTACCCGGGGCCTATGGCCTCTATAGCAGCCCCTGAGACCTTCATAGTTGAGTCATAGCTGATGCTGAGTGCTCATCCTCCACGGTGAAGAATTTCCGAGTGCATTGCTCCCGAGTACTCTTTGTCTGAGTATTTTTTCTCCCGAGTCTTGCTTCATGTCAGCTGACAACGAGGCTATGGATGGCTTCATAGAGAAATATAAATAGTGTGTGCCGTATAGGCGTACTTATTAGGTATAGCCCCCGACTTTGTGCTTAATTATGAAATAATTAAACATAAAGTCAAAGATTTTTAACCTTTTAGTCTTTCCCGAGTAGTATACTACACAGAAATTAGACTCTTCAACATCGTGTCAACTGGAAGAATTTTTGCTCAAGGCAATTGTTGGCTAAGCATGTAAGCCGAGTACCACTTTATGGATTTTAACCCAATACGTGGTCAAGTGTACTTGAGAGATACCTGCATCCCCAATTTTAATGGATACCAGCTGTCGATCCTTATAATGATGTATCCTCAATACCTGGTAAATAATGCAGATATCTGAACACATGTGTCCAGCAATTAAGCTTTTATGAAGCATACTGATTATTTAATCGGTTTCTGTAAATAGCATCTGCACTGTGATTTTAACATAGCCAGCGATTGGCCCAATAGAGCATGCCATTTAGAAACTCATATCTTATGGCCCGGTACTGAATTTATCGGCCCAAGCCCACTTATCAGCACAGGCTCTATAAAAGTAGGGAGAGAGAGAAAAGATTCCCTCATCTTCTCTAAGCTGCCAATCGTTTCGTCTTCCAGCCTCCGCGCCAACATTTCGTGCTTCGCCTCACTAGGGTTCGCTGTAGCCTGCGCCCTCGGTCGAGACTCGTGCGATTCTACTCCGCCGCATCCATTCCAAGCCTCCACAAGCATTTCCCCCAAATCTTCTTACTCCTAGCAATGCCGAGAGCCCCTTTCGAGATCCCAGAGATGTCCGCCGAAGCTTGGCCGATGTTGGATTGTGGTTTGCTAAAGCTGAAGCTACTAGAGAAGCATTTAACGCTGCAGCGTCAAGACGTCATCCATTGGCGCATCGCCGAAGGGGAATCCATGCCGGCACCTAGATCTGGTGAGACCGTCGTCTTCACTTCTTTCTTCGATCGCGGTCTTGCCTTCCCTTCTTTGGATTTCCTTCGCCAACTTCTGTCCTTCTATCAAATAGAGTTGGTGAATCTGAATCCCAACTCCATCCTGCAAATCTCCATTTTCACCACCTTGTGTGAAGCTTTTTTAGGGGTTAAGCCCCATTTCAATCTCTTCCGATATTTATTCCACATCAAGCCCTAGCCATCCAAAAATAAAGTCCAGGTTATTGGGAGAGCTGGTCTCCAACTTAGGAATGAAATGAAGAAAATCTACCTCCACGTTACTTTGAAAACTTCCCTCAAGGACTGGCACAGAGAATAGTTCTACTGTTCCAATCTCGAACCTTCTCTGCCCCCTTTCACTGGTTCTCCACCAACAGTTCTGCCCAGCTGGTCTTCAATGCCAAGCTATGAAGAAATGGGCCAAGTATACTAGCTGATGGAGAAAATCGATCTGTTGAAGAGCTCAGGGCTGTCTGGTCCCTCAGTGGCGAGGTGTTTCTTGAACCGCCGCACCAGACATTTGAAGGCTAGGAGCCACTTTGGTTGGGATTACCAGGGCAAAGACGATCCCAGCCGCGAATACCCTGACTTAGCTGATTAAAATAAGGTCACCGATACCTTGCTCAGCTTTTTTGTCAACAGGGTAGTGGAGACTGAGGACACAGAATGCGCCCCCACGTCCTATGGCTAGAACAGGCCTCGGCCATAGGTAATATTGAAAGACTGATAGTAAATCTTTATCCTTCTGTGATGAATGGTTGTGAATTCCTGTCTTGAATTGTTTTGCAATGCATGATGTATGTTATTGAAACACTTGTAGGATTGTGTGGAGTTTGATGACGACTCCCAAAACCAGCCGGCTGTCAAAACGAGGAAACGGCTAGCTAGTCCTTCTGCTGCCCAATCCAGCTCTAAGAGGGCTAGGAGGAAACCATTTGAAGACTCGGGCAGAAAGAAGATAAGCACGCCGAGTACAGTGCCAGAGAGCCTGAGGATCAAGGACCCTGGCAGTTTAGCTCCTAGGCTGCCAAGCCCAAAACCGGTGTCTCCAAGCCCGAGGCCAGCAACATCGAGCCCAAGGCCAACACCACCGAGCACAAGATCAGCAACATCGAGCCCAAGGCCAGCACCACCAAGCACAAGATCAGCAACATCGAGCCCAAGGCCAGCACCACCGAGCTCAAGATTAGCAACATCGAGCCCAAGGGTAGCTCCGCCGAGTATCTCGACACCCCAGTCGACTACGCCAGGAACAGAGCCGACTGGAGATAAATCGCCACCGCTGACTAGCCCGACAGCCGGCAGCTCTCCGCCACCGAGCAGGCTATCAAGCTCCTTGCCGACTGCTTCTGGAGCTCCCTCGTGGAAGTTCAAGACTTCCAAGAGGTAAGCAACCTTCAATCTTCTAAGAATCTTAAATGATATGGTATTGTCTTGATATTTGACTTCTTGTGCAGGAAATGAGTCGACATAGATCCCAAGGGGACTATGCCAGCAGCCCCTGTCCCCGAGCCAATCCCAGCCGAGCCAGTTCCAGCAATTACACCTGCCGAGCCAAAGGCTGCCTCAGCTGCAGAAGCTGAAGTAATCCTGACAGTAGGATCACCAGTGCTGGCCGACTAGGGAGTGAGTGCTGGAGTTGCTATTCCAGCCCCCGAGCATATCACTAAAGCCCCTGCAGCCACCGAGTCCACAACCAGGACCCCATCTCCATCAATATCATCGTCGTCTTGTGATGAAGTAAACCTCCCCAGCCTCGAAGCCCCTCCGCGCAACTTCCCAAGAACTTTTCATTGGGTCACCCCCGAGGGAGTTGCGGAGAGTTACGAGTACAACAAACAAGCAACATCGAGAGAGCGCGAATTTCTTCTACGTGTTGCAATCACGGTGTCCAGGGGAGTCTAGGTATGTAGGGAATCTTGCCATGTTGAGTTCTAGACAATTTTCATTGATCTGGTACTCTGCCATTTGACTCTATTTTTCTCTGTTTTGTTCTGAGCAGAAGATCGTTAATCGCTCGAAGAAGATAAATAAGGTCCTGACTGAGCTCGCCCCCCATCTCCAACGACTAGGCTAGCTCCAGGTAGCCAAGGACGACCTGGAGCGAACTAACCAAGAAAGGGAGACATGGCTGAAGGGATCGGTTGATAAGCTCAGGGATGAAAACTAGGCTCTAGCCGAAAAGATCAGAAGTAAGTCTTCTGTGTAATCCTCCCGAGTAAATTCCAAGTAGATTTCTCCAGTATTGTTGATTCCCGATTACCTTGTTTGAGCTTAGACTGCAATCTTGAGTTCTTGACTGTTTTGATTTGCAGCCCTCGAAGCCAAGCTGATAGCCTAGGTAAAGGAGAGGGAGAATCAAGCTAACAAGCTGAAGGAAGTGGAAAAGGCCAAAGCTGAAGTGGAGAAGGCCAAAACCAAGATGGAGGCCGACTATGCCAATAAGTCTCCTGCTTGACAATGATCTTAGCTCAACTGCTTGTTGCTCCAACTGCGTGTTTTGGCTAACAAGTATTCTTGTTAATGCATCTGAACAGCTTCAAAAGCCAATGCCTAGATCCAGTTTAACGCCTTTGCAAAGGAGATCAAGATTGTCAAGGAGTCACGAGAAATCCTCGTCGGATCTATGAAAGGGCTCCTGGACATTATGGAACCTCACCATGCTGGGACCAGCTCCAGTACCGTCTCCCAAGTGCAGGCACGCCTAAGCGAAGCCCCAAGTATCTTGAAGAAGTACTTGGATGAGCGTGTAGCTGTCGGCGTCGCCCAAACTCTTGCCATGACCAAGTCAATATACCCTAGGGTTGATATTGAGGTCGTTGGTGAGGGTTTTGCCGATGAGACAACTCCTGAAGAGACACTGGAGCTAATTAGCTAGGCGAGGCTAACTATAGAGGCAATAGCAAGGACCTGGGTATGTAAGAGCAAAACAATTATGTAGTCGGTGTATATAACTTTTGTAAAGATATTTGTAAATATCTATACAATGCTGCTGAGTACTTGGTTATTCTAAGTCGTCATTAACTTTACCCGACTATGTAGTCTGTGCTGAGTAGATCGATAGGAACTTAAGAAAAAACATTCTCCTCTGAAAGCTATACTCGGGTAAACTTAGCATAATCGTTGTAGAATTTCATGACTTAGATAAAACAAGCTCGGATTTTATTAACAAGGCACATAATACATGCAGCCCCCAACTCACTACTTGGTTAGAACAAGCGATGTAGTGAGTCAGAGAAAAAATCTATATACATATGTATAGAGGAAATACAAGACTCAGATATAGAAAGGATGTAGCTATTCTATATTCTATGAGTTGCTGACGAGGACACCATCTTCAGTCTTTAGTCTGTAGGCGCCCGGACGTGTCACCTCAGCGATAATGAACGGCCCTTCCTATAAAGGGGATAGTTTATGCCTGTCTTTGGTGGTTTGTATTTTTCTCAAAATGAGATCACCCACCAAAAAGGAGCGGCCACGAACATTTCGACTGTGATAACGATGCAAGCCTTGAAGATACTGTCGATGTTTTACACCGGCAATATGAATATGGGGCTACTCAGCGGATGGAAACTCGGTGGATTGGAAAGAAACACAGGGAGATTTTATACTGGTTCAGGCCCTCGATGTGAGGTAATACCCTATGTCCAGTTGTGGTGATATTCCTTTGAGGATTTATGTCGATCAATGATCTTCTACCCTCAGGGGGCGCCCTGCCTCCCCTTATATACCAGGGGACAGGGGTACAAGGTAGAAGTCCCAGCCGGATATGGCCAAGGGATCTCCTCTTAGAGATATAATTTACCCGACTTGGACTGTATATTCCTTATTGTACAAGGCAAAGCTTGCCGGGTGCTACTATATCTCTAATTACAAGTCTCGGCCCATCCTCTATCGGAGTGGCCCATATGCTTGTGATGAGGTACCCGGGACCTATGGCCTCCACAGTAGCCCCTGAGACCTTCATAGTTGAGTCACAGCTGATGCCGAGTGCTCATCCTCCACGGTGAAGATTGCCCGAGTGCATTGCTCCCGAGTACTCTTTGTCGGAGTGTTTCTTCTTCCCGAGTCCTGCTTTATGTCAGCTGGCAGTGAGGCTATGAAGGGCTTCATGTAGATGCATAAATAGTATACACCGAATAGGCGCACCTATTAGGTGTAGCCCCCGACTTTGTGCTTAATTGTGAAGACAATTAAACATAAAGTCAAAGATCTTTAACCTGGAAGTCTTTCCCGAGTAGTATACTACTAGTATATGAGACTCTTCAGTATCATGTCAACCGGAATATGATTTATAATCTTGCCGAGTAGCATGCCACTCGTATATGGGACTCTTCAACTTCATGTCAGCTAGAAAAAGGTGTTTATAGTCTTTCCCGAGTGGCGTCCCACTCGGAAGTTAGACTCCTCAGCGTCATGTCAGCTGGAAAGAATATTTATAGTCTCTCCCGAGTAGTGCACTACTCGGAAGTTAGACTCTTCAACGTCATGTCAGCTGGAATAATGTTGCTCATGGCAACTGTTGGCCAAGCATGTAGGCCGAGTACCACTTTATGAAAGTAAATCCATTGCGTGGTCAGGTGTACTCGAGAAAGATACCTGCATCCCCAATTTTAATGAAGACCACCTTGTGATCCTTATAAGGATATATCCTCGATACCTGGTGGATAAGACAGATACCCAAACACATGTGTTTAGCAATTAGGCCTTCATGAAGCATATCTGTTTACCTCATTGGTTCCTGTTGGTAGCATCAGCACTGCGATTTTAACCCAGCCTGCGAGCGGCCCATATTGAGCGTGCTACTGTAGAAACTCATATCTTGGTGGCTGCTTCCAAATAAGCCGGCCTGAACCGACCTACCCAACATAGCTCTATAGAAGTAGCATCCATCGTATGTCAGGATGAGTACTCCAGCGTCGGTAACCGCAATCAGCCAAAGGAATCCTTGTCTGCAAGCCTTTCCAACTTACGCTCTGGATGCAGCCTGGTTGCCACAGATGCCTGAGTAGGTATATTGCAGAATCTGCTTGCCCTCCACAGGTGTGACGCAGTGCATGAGAACTCCGGATGCACTTTGACGACATAGGTCTTCTCTGACTTCGGTAAAGCTGGATAAGGTACCTAAACCTTGCATTAGCATAGGATTCGGCTGGCGACCCTCATGGGGCGTACCCTACCCAACAGAGTTATGTCCAAATAAGGTACCCGAATCTCGTAGGATTCAGCTGGTGACCCCCAAGGGGCGTACCCTACCTAGCCGAGTGGCAAACGAACTCCGACTTGCGCTGGAGGTCGGTTGTTAGCTCACACAGAGCGTAGCCGAGGAAGATGACGTCTCGACTGGCGCAAATACTCGGTCAGTAGCCCTCATGGAGCATTCCGAGCGTATCTTGGCAGACTGATCGAGCCTCGAAGCGTAGGAGATGGGCTCGTAGCCCTGGGTTCCTGTCACGCGTATCCGGAACTGGCCATGCATTATAAACATATCGGATGAGTAGCATCTGATGATGAAAACAATCACCTGAATAAAATTTATGTATTTTACAATATATGTAAATACGTGTTCTTACTCTTTTTGATATTAATTTCCCTGAGTAGTTGACCCCTTACGTTTAAACACTCTGCCCAACTAGTCAAAGCCCCCTAGCGTAGGGAGTCGGCTCATGGCTCTTTCCCAGACACGCGTTTTGGGTGACTTGAGTTCGTCTTTCATGGAGCAAAATTTCACGGATCGGAATTTATGCTACTCGAGTACTTTTGCAATCATTTAAGAGCAAAAATAGAAAAAAGTGCAGCTCGTACACCTATTAGGTGTAAGCGGCTGCAGCAATGGCAAGGCCAAATGAAGAACTATTTATCAAAAAGCGACTTAGTTGTTCGGTATTTTGGGAGTGGGGATGCCATCCTTATGTTTGGGCTTTTGAGCCCCCGAGCATGTCACTTGTTGTTCTGATAATCTTCAGTTGTTGGAAGTCGAAGACTATTGTGACTGACTGCCACAATGAAGCCGTCCAACTTGCGTTTGTGGTACCCAACCTTGTTTGGGGCCGCATCATCGGTGTCCTTCCGCTCCTTCTGCCAGTGCGCCTTCTTGTCATCGAGGGCTTCAACAACAGTGTTGGCCGAGTCGGTGTACTTGTTCGCCATGTCGAATAGAGTCTTGATAGAATTGGGAGGCTTCCGAGTGAATTTAGCGATGAACGAGGTGTCTTTGACTCCTTTTCGAAAGGCGGTGATGACGACCTTATCCTTGATCTTCGGGATTGAGTTCTTCTTCTCAGAAAACCTCTTGATGAAGTCACAAAGAGACTCGTTCTTCCTTTGATGCAACTGATATAAGTCGTACTCGGAAGATGGCCTCTCGTATGTTCCCTGGAAGTTGGCGATGAAGCGTTCCCGGAGTTCTCCCTAGGAGTTGATTGATTACTTGGGAAGTCCCGTTAGCCATGTCCTCGCCGAGTTGGCTATAGCGACTGGGAGGTAGTTAGCCATGGCTTTGTGGTCACCTCTGGCAGCTCGGATTGCCAGAGTATATGCGGTGAGCCAGGACTCAGGATTGGTCTTGCCGTCGTATTTTTTGATTTCCGTAGGCTTGAAGCCCGACGGCCAGTCAACCTGTTGTAGCTCCTGGGTGAAGGCCAGTACGCCTTCATCTGCATGAGGGCTCCGGCCCTGGTTGTAGCAATGAAACCGCTCATGGTGGAGGCCGAAGCGCTCGTTCTCGTTTTCCAGCTGGCATTGCTCGTCTTCCTCTCGTTCACGGCGCCAAGCCTTGATGTCCTGCCAAAGATCACGCCGTAGTTGGCCTCGGAGATCCTGGTTGTCCCGACAGTCGCTTCGACGCTGTCGGTTGTTGTTGGGGTTGCCGAGTGACGTTTGGCGTGACTCCGTGTGTGGCTGACTGGAGCCGGCCGCTCGGCGTCGTGTTGAGGCGGATGAGACTGCCGTTGGGGGAACCAACTTGTTAGTCGCCATGAGTGTATCGCCCGACTGTTGATACTGTTGACATGCAGCAGCGGTGAGCATGGCTTTTATCCTTGCTATAGTCGGGGTGGCCTGGTGATCAGGCCCAAACTAGAGTGTATCTAGTAGAGTTGCAGCGGCCAC
The DNA here is from genome assembly GCA_003991445.1 of Oryza meyeriana var. granulata. NCBI lineage: Eukaryota > Viridiplantae > Streptophyta > Magnoliopsida > Poales > Poaceae > Oryza > Oryza meyeriana. The sequence continues at coordinate 204,245 of RYFJ01002320.1, forward strand.
GATGTTCTGTTGAGGTGTGACGAAGACGTCGTGGTCGCCGACTCGAGTCTGGAGGATCTGTTGCTGAGCGGTTCGCCCAGCCCTGCGTAGCTCGTTGTTACGAGCGTCGCGTTCGGCCTCCTCTTGTTGTTGTTGTCGGCGGGCCTCCTCCTCTTGTTGCTCTTGTAGTCGACGCACCTCCTGTGGGGGAGTTGAGGCCATGAAGATCTCGCGGGGCAGAAGGAGGCTTGCCGAGCTACTGTCCAAACTGGTGTTCGAACCGTTGTCCGACTCAGAGTCGGAATCCAAGTAGTTGATCGGAGTAAGGACGACTCTGACCTCTCTAGATCCAATCTGAAACTGCGCTCGGCCGTATCCAAACTGAATCGCAGGAGATCGGGTCTGCCGCATGGGGTATAGATCCGTGGCGTCGCCGGGTCTGCCAGGGAGATTAACGATCTCTCCCCCTCTTAGCCCTACCCGGGCTGGCTCGAGGCCAAGCGTGAGTCGAACGCCGAAGGAGAGAGTTGTCCCGAGACCCGGCAAAGTGGTAGATTGCTGCAGTAATTCGGCGAGGGTGGCTGCAGCGTCTTGTGGGCCGACTGGCGCGGAGTCGCCTGGTTCCTCGGCCGGTTGGATTAGATCTGCATCGGCCAAGGTGAGGTTGCCAATCTGGTCGGCGATGAAGTCGAGGCTTCTGAAGGTTATTGTGTCCCCAGGGGAGAATTTGGCACCGTCGACTCCTGATGTGAGATCATCGAGATTGTTGGTGTAGATCTCGCTGAAGCCCCTACTTGGTGCGCCAACTGTCGATGTTTTACACTGGCAATATGAATATGGGGCTACTCAGCGGATGGAAACTTGGTGGATTGCAAAGGAACACAGGGAGATTTTATACTGGTTCAGGCCCTCGATGTGAGGTAATACCCTACATCCAGTTGTGGTGGTATTCCTTTGAGGATTTATGTCGATCAATGATCTTCTGCCCTCAGGGGGCGCCCTGTCTCCTCTTATATACCGGGGGACAGGGGTACAAGGTAGGAGTCCCAGCCGGATACGGCTAAGGGATCTCCTCTTAGAGATATAATTTACCTGACTTGGACTATATATTCCTTATTGTACAAGGCAAAGCTTGCCGGATGCTACTATATCTCTAATTACAAGTCTCGGCACATCCTCTATCCGAGTGGCCCATATGCTTGTGATGAGATACCCGGGGCCTATGGCCTCCACAGATACCTTGCCGACTGAATAGTTACAATGTCCCTTGCTTCCTCCAACTGATTGAGTTCGACCAGTCGGTCTTCGTTTGATTTGTCTTCTGAGTAGGCCCGAACTCGCAGAGAGCCGAATTCTAACTCGGTTGGTAACATAGCCTCAGCACCATAGACTAAGAAGAAAGGGGATTGCCATGTTGTCCCACTAACCGTGGTTCTTAGAGACCAGAGAATAGATGGGAGTTCTTGTACCCACCGCTCTGCATATGGTTGTAATCAGTTGAATATCCTAGCCTTGATACCTTGTAAGACCATGCCATTGGCACGCTCGACCTACCCATTACTTCGTGGCTATGCCACAGAAGCATAACAGATCTTGATGCCGAAGTCATCATAGAAATCTTGAAACATGCCGCCAGTGAACTGAGTACCGTTGTCCGTTATTACGCGGTTAGGAACTCCAAATCGGTATAAGATACTCATGATGAAGTCCTTTGCTCATGCCACTATTATGGTAGCAACGGGTTTTGCCTCAATCCACTTTGTGCATTTATCCACTGCGATGAACAAGTGCGTGAACCCTCCTGGCGCTTTCTTGAACGGCCCGACCATGTCAAGCCCCCAAACTGCAAAGGGCCAAGAGATTGGAATTATTTGAAGTTTTTGAGCTGGAAGATGTGTTTGCCTTGCATCGAATTGGCATCCCTCGCATGTGCGAACTATGTCTTTAGCATCTGTTACTGCAGTCGGCCAGAAGAAACCTTGTTTGTAAGCCTTTCCGACTAATGTCCTGAATGCAGCATGGTTGCCACAAATACCCGAGTGGATCGATTGCAGAATCTACTTAGCCTCCTTGAGTGTGATGCAGCGCATGAGGACTCCGGATGCGCTTCGACGGTACAGGTCTTCTCCGACTACAAGAAAATATTTGCTTCGATGTTTGATCTGTTCGGCTTCACTATGATCTTCTGGGAGTTCGTCATCTAAAAAGAATTTGAGAACTGGAGTCCGCCAATCTTGAGAGATAATTAGCACTTCATTTGTTGCTGGGGTAGGTTTAGCCCTTGATTGTTCAAGTGCTGGTTTCTTCTTGACCGATGGCTCCAGTAGTTGCTCGACAAAAATCCCAGTCGGGACCACTTCTCGCTTGGATTCCATGTTGGCCAATTCATCTGTAGCTTCGTTGTATTATCGCAATACATGAGTTATCTCCAGCCCATCGAACTTGTTTTCCAGCTTTTGGACCTCCTGACAATACGCCGCCATATTATTGTCGAGACATGTCTAGTCTTTCATGACTTGGCAGACCACGAGTTGAGAATCCCCGCGTATGACTAGTCGGCGGATACCGAGTGATATGGCAATGCGGAGCCTATGGATGAGTGCCTCGTACTCGGCAACATTGTGGGAAGCCAAAAAGTGAATCTGGAGAACGTACTTTAGTTTTGCGCCAGTGGGTGACGTCAGCACGACGCCAGCCCCTGCACCGCCGATCCGTAGATAACCGTCGAAGTATATTATCCAGCACTCTAGGTTGTCTGTGTTTGTAGTCGTTTGGACTTCTGTCCACTCGGTCACGAAGTTAGCTAAAGCTTGAGATTTGATTGCTGTCCGTGGTTGAAAGATGATGTCAAATGCCATCAACTCGAGCGCCCATTTAGCAATTCTGCCAGTGGCCTCGCGGTTATGTAGGACGTCCCGGAGTGGATACTATGTGACAACAGTTACTTGATGCAACTGAAAATAGTGCACTAGCTTCCGGACAGTGATGAGTAGGCCATGTAACAGCTTTTGGACTTGAGTATATCTCATCTTGGAGTTGGCTAGGACCTCGCTAAAGAAGTAGACTGGCCTTTGTATTTTCTGTATATGACCTGGCTCTGATCGTTCGACTACCAGCACCGTGCTGACTACCTGAGTGGTCGCCGCCAAGTATAACTGTAGTTGTTCTTGGGGCATAGGTGATGCCAGCACTGGTGGTAATGTGAGAAATTTTTTGAAGTCTTCGAAGACTTGCTGGGCTTCGGGCGTCCTTTGAAAATTGTCCGCTTTCTTCAATAATTTGAAAAAGGGCATGCCTCGTTCACCAAGTCAGGAGATGAATTGGCTAAGGGCCGCTATGCAGCCTATCAGTTTTTGGACGTCCTTCTGACTAGTTGGGGGTGCCATGTCCATGATAGCGTTGATTTTCTCTAGATTGGCCTCGATGCCTCGATGTGATACGATGAAGCCGAGTAGCTTTCCGGATGGTACACCGAAGGCACACTTTTCCGGATTCAACTTCATCTTGAATCTCCGAAGGCTTTGAAAAGTTTCTTCCAAGTCGGCAATGTGGTCTTCCTTGGATTTTGTTTTGGTCACCACGTCATCAACATATGCCTCCATGTTGCGCCCGAGTTGAGTGTGTAAACATCACTGAATTACTCGTTGATACGTTGCTCTAGCGTTTTTCAACCCGAACGGCATAGTGACATAGCAGTATGCCCCAAATGGCGTGATGAAAGAAGTCTTCAGGTAGTCCTCCTCCTTCAGGTTGATTTGGTGATATCCCAAGTAACAGTCGAGAAAAGCTGAGAAGTTCGCACCCTACAGTTGAATCCACCATCTGATCTATTCTCGGTAGACCAAATGGGTCTTTAGGGCACGCCTTGTTTAAGTCGGTGTAGTCTATGCACATGCGCCATTTACCATTCTTCTTTCAGACCAAGACTGGGTTTGCCAGCCAATCCGGGTTATAGACCTCTTTGATGAACCCGGTTGCGAGGAGCTTGGTTATCTCCTCCCGAATAGCATCTTTGCGGTCCTGTACAAAGCGTCGTAGCCGTTGTTTGACTGGCTTGGCGTCCAGCTTGACGTTGAGGGAATGCTTGATCACCTCCCTTGGAATCCTAGGCATGTCGGAAGGTTTCTAAGCAAAAATATCCCTGTTCGCCTGTAGCAGTTTTGGAGGGGTCGGAAGGGTCCAGGAGGATCTTCTTCGTTTTAGAGTCCGCTGAAATTCCCGACTTGGCTGCTTTTCTTGCCAGAACTTGATCGTCCTCGCTTGCTATTGTAGCGGCTAGCCGGATGTTGTTGTGCTCGACTGGCGCTTCTTGAGACTGCTTCTTGAGATTGGGCTAGCTCGCAGCTCTCCTTGTTGCAGGTGAAGGCTTGCTTGACATCGCTATGAAGAGAAAGAACTTTGGCTGGTCCTGGCATCTTGAGCATCATGTAGGTATAACGCAGCACTGCCATGAATTTGGCTAGTGCTGGCTGTCCGAGAATCGCGTGATACGTGGTCTCAAAGTCGGCAATCTCGAAGCAGATATTCTTGGTGCAGAAATTATCCCGTGTGCCAAAGGTGGCTGGCAAAGTTATCTGTCCGAGGGGGTGGAAGATAGGCCGGGGATTACCCCGTGGAAGGGCGCTGTACTCGGCCATAGCTCGGAACAAGGAATCTTCATCTCGTCGAGCGTCTTGGCGAACAGAATATTGAGAGCGCTTCCTCCGTTGATAAGGACCTTCTTCAGTTTGATGCTCCTGATGACCGGGTCCAGGACGAGTTGATAACGTCCTGGATGAGTAACTCGATCGGGGTGATCTGCGCGGTCAAATGTGATTGGCGTTTCTGACCAACGCAAGTACTGGGGGGCGTCTGCTGTAGAGACCGAGTTGACTTCGCGTGCTGTTAGCTTCTGCTTCCTCTTGGACTCATATGCAGTTGGCCCTCCAAAGATATGGGTGAGCTCAGCCTGGGGATCTTGGTAATCACCGGCTGCGCCCGAATCTGGCTTGTCCTTGTCTTTATTGGCGCCAGATGTTGAAGCCTGTTCGGAAGCAAACTTCTTGAGCATGAAGTAGTTGATGGCAATGGGGTGTCCGATCTTCCGTTAGGCAAAGATAACTTTCGATTTGGTGGAAATTTGACACTCACGATCCGGCTTCTGATCACCAAGACCCGAACCCTGCAATCGCAGTACCACGCCTCCTCTCGTTATCAACCGTGCGCTGCCCGGTTGACCTCGCCATGAAGGCTAATCCCTGCATGCGAATCGAAGAACACAAGCAAGAACAAGAAAGATTGCAACTCAATTGCAGATGAATGATTATACTCTCGAGTTGGGGTCTCACAAACCGATAAACGGCGAAACTGTTCAAGGACAGAATAATCTAAGCAAAACTCACCTTTAAACAATGACGGCTACTGTATATATAGGAGTTGGGACGTCCTAGGGTTATCCCTAGGGCGCACACCCCTTGGGCTTAGCCCACGACACAATTACAAGGCCCAAGGCCAAAAAACAGACTCGAACTGGAAGAGGTATATGTCTTGTTTCGATGATTCCGGGCAGCTTAGGAGGAATTTTGACGTGGGACCAAAACCATCTAAAAGTAGACTCCATAAACTTTCCAACAAGTACTCATGGGCTGTCACACCCTGAGTTTAGCCACAAAATATTACCCATGAAAAATACCCGAGAAAATAAATTTAAAAAGGATAGAGAAATTAATTGATGGTGTAAAATGCAAGATAATAAATTATCGTGGCCGGGAATATTTTTCTTGTATTCTCTGTGCCAAAATACATTAACTGGATTTTTAGTGGAATTTACAGAGCACAGGAACTATTTTTAATAAATTAAATACGCTTATTGGAATTTAAATCGTCTTGGAAATCTTTTTCCTTTTCTTTTCCCTTCTGTTTTCTCTGTTTCCTCTTTTTCTCCATCGCTGGGCCGCCGGCCCAGCACTGTGCCGCAGGCCGGTTTTCTCCCCGGCCTTTTCCTCCTCACGCCCGCGCCCCCGCGCCCTCGCGCCCGTGCCCCCGCTGCCGTGCCCTCGCCCTCGCGCCCGCGCCCGCGCCCGCACTCGTGCTCGCGCCCGTGCCCGTGCCCTCGCCCTCGCGCCCGCGCCCTCGCTCGCACCCGCGCCCACGCACCTCCCGCTGACAGGCCGGGCCCGCCTGTCAGCATCATCTTCCTCCTCCGTCCGAATCGGGTGGAGGGGAAATTCCCCGGAGCCGTCCAATCTGGCGCCGCCTCCCGCCTCATCCCCCGCGCTCTCCACTCGTTCAAACGGTCGCGGACCGAGTCCGTCCCACTCCCCCGAGTTCTCCGGCGTCCACGTCCCCTCTCTCCCGAGAATCTCGCACACGATGCCCATGCCGCCATCCACTCTCCCGTGCACGATTGGAGCCGTTCGGCCTTGATCTCTCCCGGACGACTGTATAAAAACCATCTCCACCCTCTCCTCCATCTTTTCCCCAACACGCCGAGCTTTCCAGTGCCCCAGAACCCCGTCGCCACCACGTACCCGAGCTCCACCGTTTTTCGCCGCCTCCGGCCGCCGCTCGCCGCCATTCCGGACGCCGCCAGGCTACTCCGCCACCGCCTGCACCTCCGCCGCACCGCGCCGCATCTCGGCTGCCACTCCGTGGAAGCCGAAGCTCGCCGGACCGCCTCGCCCGCGCGCACGGACACCTCGGCAATCGCCTCTCGCCCGTTCCCCGCCGTCGGAGCTCCGTCGCCGACGTCGTCCCGAGGCCGCCGCCGCTTTTTCGTCGCCACTGTCATCTTCGCGCCGTCGCGAGCCGCCGGTGAGAACCCCCTCCGTTTTCCTGTTCCTTTCCGCCCCTCCGTGTGTTCGCCGCCGCGCCAGGTGGTCGCCGTCGTCGACCGTCGGGTCGTGTGCGCGCCGCCGCCTCCCGCTCGGGACGGCTGGCTTCGGCCGCCGCTCCCCGGGGCCGTCCGATCTGCCAGGTGGCAGATCGGGGCCGCCCACCCGCTCGCTCGCCCGCGTGGTTGCCCGCGGTGGCGCCACGTGGTGCGCCCGCTCTCGGCCGCGGTGGACTTGGTCCGCCGTGCACCTGCCTCTCGCTCGCCACTGGCTGGTGGAGCCCGCCCGTCGGCGCTGGCTTCCCGGTCTGGTGACATCATAAATCGGTTAATGCGCATTAAATCACTGGTTAATTATATTTACTCTGAAAATAGCAGTAAAACTTCAATAAATCATAACTATTTCATACGAACTCTGATTAAGTCCATTCAAATTTCATTAAATCCAGAAAAATGCCAAGAATCCATTAAAAATACTTTCAGCCCATGTTTGATTGCCCCATGTACTGTTTTTAATTGTTTATGCATTGTTTGTTGTAGAATCCGACGCCGGTAATTCTCCTGCGTATTTCGAGATCGTAGCCGAATACCTTGAGCCGGAGCAAGGCAAGTAGCACTGTTACTTTGATCACTTTGTACCCATTTTTCGCTAAAATTGCTTTGTTTACTTAAATAAACTGTATTATTTTAATAATTCATGTGGATTGGTATTGCCTATACAATGTTAGGATTCAGCCTTAGTTTTGATAACTAAATCCTTGTCACCTGGGTAATAATGTGACTAGTTTACAATTCTTAGGAATGCTTAGCCAAGCTTAGCAACGTAGCTCACATGGGAATTAAATACTATTTCTTTTGTATGACTCGACTCAATGTCGAAAAAGTGGAACCTTGGATAGGCTGTTGTTAAATTCCTAAAATTTTGACCTAAATGGTGGGCTGTGGGTGTATGGTTTTGCTTGTCACACCCATGGCAATTAAGGACCGGTTTGCGGGAACCACTTGGGCAACTTCCCGTACTTGCCACAAGCCAGCGTGGGCAACGGCTAGGCTTGAAGCGTTTCTTCTCCCTCTACTAGGCACCGAAGAAGAGGGTGGGCGTGATGGAGTTGGGTCGGCCCGGGGTAGGGTTGATCGGCTGCCGGATTCACCGTGGCGCAAGGGGGGTAGCCTGGCCAATATGGCGTGCCCTGTCGGCAGGTGCAACCTCAGCGTGGTGTGGATGGTTAGGGAGGGGTTTCGTGAACGGTCCTGTCACAGCCTCGTACGGGACATCGTGGTGATGTACTGGCACACGGGAACGTGTGTGGGGGCTGTCTTGTGGGTACAGTTGTACACCTCTGATCAGAGTAAAACTATTCGAATAGCCGCGCCCACGGTCATGGGCACATTGGCCAAGACTCACCGTGATTAGTCTCACCCTAGATAATTAATCCTGTTTTATCAAACCGGTGTTGTGGAATGTGTTGAGTCCAGTCGACGTGGTTGAGTTGACCAGGGGTGACTGGTTAGCGTGGTGTAACGCTAATCGGTGGAGACTGGTGAGTGTGGTGTAACTCTCATCAGTTACGCCTGATGGTCGTGGTGTAACTTCCATCAGCGCGGCCTGGTCAACGTGGTGTAGCGTTGATCAGAAAAAACTGGTCAGCGTGGTACGTTGTCCGGTGGTGACTGGTTAACGTGGTGTAGCGTTAATCAGTGGAGTCCGGGTAACGTGGTGTAATGGTACCCGGAGGTGTCTGGTGAACGTGGTGTAGCGTTCATCAGTGGAGACTGGTTGACGTGGTTTAGCGTCAATCAGTTGGGAATGGTTGGGCCTGGTTAACGTGGTGTAACGTTAATCAGTGGAAGTTAATATTGTTAATTAAATCAACTTTTTACTGTTTGCGAACTACTCCCTTTTGCAACTGCTTTTCCGCAAATAAACCCTATCCCATCTTTGTACCCTGTGCATATGCATATTTGTGGGTGTGATTTGTTGAGTACTGTGGGTGGTACTTAGCCTTGCTCCCATTTTCCCCCCAGTGTTGGAGAACGCATCAGATGAAGATCATCCTGAGGAATAGGCTGGCTCCGCCGTCAAGGTGCCTGTGGGATGGAAGCGGCTGCTTGGCCAGATGTTTATAGACTCCGTTTTACCTTTTTCCACTGCATTTATGTAATATACATTTTACTCTGTTTGTAAGACACTCTGTATGGCAACTTGGTTTGTGTACCCTGGCTTTTCTGGGCAGGGATTTTATACACATTAATGTTCAGAATTTCGGTGCGAATTTCTAGGTATTACATGGGCCCCGAAAGTCCTTCTAGATCAGCGGCTAGGTCCATTTGAAATTGATGCTGTCAGGAGGCCCGAATCCGAATCCAAAACGTGCAGAACTTCATCTCTTGCCTTCTATGAACCAAAAAGTGACGTGGTGATGTAGGAGTAGACTTGGGTAAGGTCTTGGTTTGGTCCCCAATCAACTTCTTTTATCATCCATATGTTTCTTGCGCTCGGTCTCTTTTCCTTCACCCAAGCAAGTATCTCTGCAAACGAGAACACACAAAACTCATGGTGCAGTAGCGGTTGTTCAAATATATAATGTATAAATCTTATGTAGAAAGCATGCAGCTTTGGTTGATGAATACATAAAATTGCTAGGGTCATATCCGAGCTAGTGATGTCCTCATCAGTAGTCCTTAGCCGCGTGCTTCCCCTTTGGATGAAAGGGGCATGGCCCGTTCATCACTTTTTGATACTCGTCTATCCTTGGGGGTCGCGACTGAGTACGCTCCACGGCAGCCACCACGTTGTCCGACTTCTGCTTGCGGTTGCCGAACTTGTTCTGTGCTGGCTCATCATTGTCTTTCTTGTCCTTCTGCCGGGGGCTCCTTCTTGTCATCCAAGGCCTTAGCAACTGTGTTTGCCGAGTCAGCGTATTTGTTCGCCATGTCAAAAAGGGCCTTGACAGAAGTGGGAGGTTTTCGAGTAAACTTGGCAATAAACGGGGCATCTCTGACTCCCTCACGGAAGGCGGCGATGATGACCTCGTCCTTGATCATTGGGATTGAATTCCTTTTCTCAGAAAACCTCTTGATGAAATCACGAAGAGACTCGTTCTTCCTTTGATGTAGCTGATACAGATCATACTTAGAAGATGGCCTCTCGTAAGTTCCCTAGAAGTTGGCGATGAAGCATTCCCGAAGTTCTCCCCAGGAACCGATTGATTGCTTGGAAAGTCCCGTTAACCATGTCCTCATCGAGTCGGCTAGAGCGACTAGGAGGTAGTTAGCCATGGCTTTGTGATCTCCTCCTGCTGCTCAGATCGCTAGAGTGTAGACTGTGAGCTAGGACTCGGGGTTGGTCTTCCCGTCGTATTTTTTAATTCTAGTCGGCTTGAAGCCTGACGGCTAGTCGACTTATTGCAGCTCCTGGGTGAAGGCCGGTACTTCTTCATCTGCATAAGGACTCCAACTCTGACTACGGCGGTGGAACCACTCGTGGTGGAGGCCGAAGCGCTCATTCTCGTCTTCCAGTCGGCGACGCTCATCTTCCTCGCGTTCGCGGCGTCGTGCATTGATGTCTTGCTGGAGATCATGTCGTAGTCGGCGTCGGAGATCTTGGTTGTCTCGGCGGTCATCTTGTTGTCATCGCCGCCGGTCGTTATGGTGGTTGCCAGTGACGTGTGGCATGACTCTATGTGCGGCTGACTAGAGCCAGCCGCTCAGCGTTGCGTCGAGACAAATGAGACCGCCGTTGGAGAAGCCAACCTGTTGGTCAGTATGGGAGTGTCGCCCGATTGTTAATGCTGCTGACATGCAGCAGCGGTGATCATGGCTTTTGTCCTTGCTATCGTCGGGGTGGCCTGGTGATCAGGCCCGAACTAGAGTGTATCCAGTAGGGTTGCAGTGGCCACAATGTTCTATTGAGGAGTTACAAAAACATCGTGGTTGCCAACTTGGGTTCAGAGGATTTACTGCTGAGCAGTCCGCCTAGCCCTACGCAGATCGTTGTTGCAGGCGTCGCCCTCGGCATGTAGGCGTCTTACTTCTTCCTCCTGTTGTTCTCGCATTCGGGGGGCCTCCTCTTCTTGCTGCTCTCGTAGTCAGCGTGCCTCTTGAGTGGGAGTAGAGCCCTTGGATGCCATGAAGACTTCACGTGGTGGGGAGAAGCTTGCCGAACTGCTGTCCGACTTAGAGTCGGAATCAAAGTAGTTGATGGGGGTAATGACTTCTCTGACCTCCCTAGATCCGATCTCGAACGGCTCTGGGCCGTATCCGAGTGGAACTCCAAGGGATCAGGTTTGCCGTATCGGATGTTGATTGAAGATATCCACGGCGTCGCTGAGTCCGAACGGGAGATTGACGATCTCCTCCTTTCTTAGCCCGTTCTCGGCTAGCTCGAGGCCGAGTCCGAATCGAACGCCGAAAGAAAGAGTTGTCCCAATACCCGGGCATGTTGATGATTTCCGCAACATGTCGACGAGGATCGCTGCGGTGTTACATGGGCCGACCGGCATGGAGTCGGCTTGGTCCCTAGCCGATCGGATTGGATCCGAGTCGGATAGGGTGAGGCTTCCGAACTTGTCGACGACGAAGTTGAGGCTCCCGAAGGTGATTGTTTCTCCAAGGAAGAAGTTGATGCGTTGACTCCGGTGGTTGAATCCATCAGGCTTGTCGAAGATGATCTTGCCGAAGCCCCTACCTAGTGTGCCAACTGTCGATGTTTTGTATCGGCAATAAGAATATGGGACTACTCGTGAGACCTAAACTTGATGGACTGCAAAGGAACACGAAACAATTTGTACTGGTTCAGGCCCTCGAGATGAGGTAATACCCTACGTCCAGTTGTGGTGTATTGCCTTTGAGGTTTCTCTGGTGAGATTATACTTCTTCTTATTCTGCCCTCAGGGGGTGCCCTACCTCCCCTTATATACCGGGGGACAGGGTTACAGAATAGGAATCCCAATCGGACTCCGACCAAGGGATTTCCTTCTAGGAATACAACGTGCCCGACTAGGACTATATCATTTTTCCTTGTCGTACAAGGTTATGTATGTCGAGTCCTATTGTATCTCTAATTATAAGGTTAGGCCCATCCTCTGTCCGAGTGGCCCATATGCTTCTCATGAGGTACCCGGGGCCCATGGCCTGCACAAGCCACCGCTGCCACGCTGTCGTCACTATAGACCATGACCTCCGCCGAGCTGCCGTCATAGCCTATCTCGCTAGGTGGCCGCCACTGCCACACCGTCTTCGTCGCTGACCTCCATCACCTCCGCCACCCCCTAGCACCGCTGCTTTGACCGACGTCGCTCCTAGCACGCCGCCGAGTCGACCAGCCAACACTCATGGGGACGCAACTGGCGAGACGCGTAGGCTACGACGCTGCCTTCTTGCATCAGCACACATCCTAGCCCTTGGTGGGATGCATCGCAGTACACCTGGAAGTCCTTGGGGTCTAGCAAGATCAAGACTAGTGCTGACACTAACCTCTTTTTGAGCTCCTCAAAACTGCAGTTGCACTCGGTTGCCCAAACAAACTTCACATCCTTCTTCAACAACTGTGTTATGGGCCTTGCGATCTTTGAGAAATTTTCGATGAACCGACTGTAATAACTCGTGAGTCCGAGAAAACTCCGCACTTGTGTCATTGTCTTGGGTGGTTTCCAATTGGTAACTGACTCCACATTTGTTGGATGCACGGCAACTCCCTGGGCGGTGATGACGTGCTCGAGGAACTGCACTTCATTCAGCCAGAAGTTGCACTTGCTAAACTTGGTGTACAGCTGGTGCTCTCTTAGCTTCTCGAGAACCAATTGGAGGTGCTGTTCATATTCTTCTGCTGATTTCAAGTAGATGAGGATGTCGTCAATGAAAACCACCACAAATTTGTCCAGAAACTCCATGAACATAACAGTAGCCTATACTGATAACAGTAACCTATGCACATGTTCATCAGGTTCATGAAAAAAACTAGTGCGTTCGTCAGTCCAAAGGACATAACAGTACACTCATACAACCTATACTGATCACAGGTGAAGGCCGTCTTCGGAATATCCTCTTCCCGGATCCTCAGCTAGTGGTACCCTGATCACAGGTCTATCTTGGAGAAGATGGTGGCACCTTCCAATTGATTGAAGAGATCATCAATCCTTGGCAAGGGATACTTGTTCTTGATTGTGACGTCATTTAGTGCGCGATAATCCACGCACATCCGCTTTGTTCTGTCTTCTTTTCCACAAAGATGACCGGTGCACCCCAAGGAGACGTGCTTGGTCGGATGTAGCCCTTCTGTAGCAGGTCGTCAACTTGTTTCTTGACTTCCGCCAACTCGTTCGGTGCCATTCTGTTGGGCCTTTTATATATTGGGGCCGTTACTAGTGCCAGATCAATTTTGAACTCGATCTCTCTTTTTGGTGGCATCCCTGGTAGATCTTCAGGAAAACATCCGGATACTCCCTTAGTATCGGAATATCCTCCACCTTCCAGTCTGGTTTCTTTTCACTTTCCGGCTGTTGCTCAGCTACAACCTGATTCAAACTAACCTCCTATCTCTGTGGCACTGGTGACCTAAAGGTAACAACCTTTCCTTCGAGGCTGGTCACTGTTATGGTGCGTTCGGTACAGTTGATCACTCCTTCGTGCCGGGTCAACCAATCCATCCCTAGGATGACATCTAGGTCTTTGGATTCTAGGAGGATGAGATTGGTTAGAAAGTATGATCCTTGGATTTCTAAACTTACTGAGGGACTATAGTGAGCTGTGGTCATGCGGTTCACTGGGGTGTGAACCTGCATGAGGATTTTAAGTTCCACTACATTTATCCCATGTGTCCCCATAAATTTCTTTGATATGAATGAATGCGTTGCACCAGAATCAAAAGGTACTGTTGCAGGTATTGAGTTCACAAGAAACATACCCAGTACCACTTCCGGTGCAGCCTGTGCCTCTTCTGCGGAGACGTGATTAACATGCCCCTTTATCACGTGCTGGTTGGCATTGGGGTTTTGGTAGGCCTGGGTCCCACGCGCTTCGGTTTCGGGCACTTGTCAGCGAAGTGGCCCAGCTCATTGCTGTTGAAGTAAATGAGGGTCTTTCCCCCACTGTCCTTCCGTGGCTGGCCTTGCTGAGCTGGCACCATTGGTGGGCGCGGAGCGGGGTGACGGTTGTGCTGTCCGTTGTTGTTGCTGTTGCCCCCAAAGTGCCCGGGGTGGAATGGGCGTTGCTGGCAGACGATCATGGTGGAAGGTCCACCCTGATTCCCCAGCATCACCCTCGGCCTCTAGTGAGCTTGGAATTGGGCCTCCTTCGGCTTGCGGTCTATCTTGTTGCATTGGTCCTGGCGGATCGCCTTGTCCACCAACTTCTCGAAGTCAGGGTAGTCACTGGAGAGAAGCTGGTTGGTTAGTTCGTTGTCAAGTCCCTCCAGGAACTTCTCCTGTTGCTCCGCATCAGTGCGGACATCCTCTGGTGTGTAGCAACGCTAGGCGGTTGAAGTCTGGAGTACTCCGTGACTGTCTTGTTCCACTGCACCAAGTCTGTTGAATTCCCTCTTCTCTGTGCATGTGGTCGAATATGGATTTCCAAAGTTGTGGCAAGATCAGCCAAGTGACCTAGGTCCGTGGCTGCGGGTCCAGAAAAATTGTCCCACCAAGCAGAGGCGGGACCTGTAGCTGAGTGCATGGTGAAAGGCTGACCTTTTTCCGTCGTTTGCATTGCGAGAAGGTTGAGTTTCTTCTCAATCGCGTACAGCCAGCTTGTTGATCATGGGTCGGTGGTACTGAGAAGGGGTGGCCTGACTCTAGACTCGGCAAGCTTGGACTGCGGAGCGACGGCTAGGTTTGCAGCCTGCTAGGTTCTGCTGCAGGGTTGTTTTGCTGTAATCTGTTGCCATCATGATTGTCATCATTTGTTCTGGTTGGCATCCTAGGCGAGTGTGGTTCTCAGTAAGGGGGTGGATGTGGTTTGGGAGCCCAGTTGTTCTATGGCGCTCCATCCACTAATTGGGCACTGGCGTCACTGGTAGCAGCGGTTCCGTCCTGCTTTCACCACTGAAGGCTGGAGTGGAAAAAGGCGAAAAATAGGTGCTTAGAAACAGGAGGGTAATCTATGACTGGCTAAATTAACTGAACGTGCATAGTTGGAAACATCACAAAAACGTTCAAGCTCTTAACTGCGGCGCGCCATAAACAACAATGGCTATGGCACGCAACCCAAGGCAAAACATCCTACCGTTACACTAACATGGACAACCAACTAAGGAAAACGTAAGTAGGGCACGTCTCTAGTGGCCTGAGCGGCCTTGCGGTCATCCCGAGTCGTACTCCGGCTCCGCTCGTCGGCCCATCACGTCGGACGCGGCTCCTGGTCTGCTCCCGTAGTCTCACTACCATGAGCTCGACTAATTGAGGCATCATCGCAAGGTGTGAGATCCGCTGAAGGACTGCTGTCATAAGTGGAGGTGAAGCCCATGGATGCTGGTGCCGCCTAGAAGCTGTTGTTCAAACGCGATGCAACTGTCGCCATGGTATGTTGCTCGGGTTCGGCGGGGGACTGGACTGGTGCCGTGCTGGTAGCTAGATAGGAGCTGGCGGGCGTGTGGCGTTCTGGGGGCATCTGAATACCGCACCGGAGGAAGGGTCTCTTCCTCGGCGGTCCGACGGTCTCGGACCCAACCAGGTGGCTGCTGGTCCCTTAGCTCCGTGACCTCCTCTTCAGGCGGTCGATTTGCTCTGGACCGATGATGTCAATTCCGTTGGCATCTTCCTGATGAGCCACATGCACCCGTTGGCGTGCATATGTCATGGCACAAAGTTCGCCTCATGGTGGATCCGATGCTGGGGTGTTTCTCCATGTCAGCCGGCTAGAAGTACTGTAGGTGGTAGTGTGCCCGGCTGGAGTAGGTAGCGGTAGGGCCGTCCGTACAGAAGGGTAAAGTGGTGCTTCTGCGTAGCTCTCCAAGCAGCAGAAAGCTGCCTCCTGTTAGCGCGTGGTGTAGGTACGCCCACCCAATCTATATGCTCCTGCGCTGTCAGGAATATCTGTTTGCCTAGCAGCTCAGAGCGGACGAACGGTGTGGGGAGCTCGCCTCCAGTGGCTTACGGCGTGGTACTCGGAGATGGGTGTACCCCAAAGTAAAACGTATCATGTCGGGATTCTCCACAAAACCTCCCATCTCTGCTCACGCTGGTTGGGAGGCTGTCCATCTATAGCACAAGGAGGGGGAATCAAATGTATGCTCGGATCCAAATAAAATAGCGGTAATATTGGAAAAAGACAAAAATTTTTATGTATAAATAATTTTGTACTAAACTTTTAAGAATCGCATACGATCAGATACGTATTGAATAAAATAATGCCCAGAATTAATTTAATATAATCATTGCACAGTCGATTAGGAAAAATTTTGTAAAACATATTTAAATTATATCTACCCCCGACGACATGTTTCAAGGACATCCAGTATGTGAGATCGATAAAATTCCCAGCCTAGACTGACCTGACTCAAAAATCTCAATCAAATAAGGCCAAAATTTTATCCCACCGAGTAATAAATTCCAATTCTCCGAAATAATTCCAGTGCAAAAGGCATCATGCAGATAGAATTTCAGAGGGCTATTAGCGGTCTTTGGCTGATCCTACGATCAAGTGGGCTTTGATAACAACTGATGACAGAAAATTCACAACCCGAATTCAACATTTCCATGTATTAAATTCCATACGAGAGGGTAAACAATACCAGTTTTCATACCAGTACATCTTTACAAACAGAATAACATAGTCTTACTATAAATGAAGCGGTAAAAGATAAAGACGTCTACCTAGACAACTAGCCACGCGGAGGCCCTTTCCCCAAATCACCAAGCATCTTGAACAGCCGACTCCAGCCTAGCATCCTGACGATCCTCGTCGGACAGGTATCCATTCACTGAGAAGGCGAAGAGAGGAGCAAGACACGAGTACCACCCATAGTAGTCAACAAGTCACACTGCAAATTATTCAATGCACCGGAGACAAAGAATAGCTCAGGTTCTTCTTGCGTAAAGGCAGTGAAAACAAAAGTAGTTCGCAAACAGGTAAAAAGTTTTTAATAAGCAATATCAATCCACCAGATTCAGCGTACACCACGTTGACCAGGCCAACCATCCATCCTACCACAACGCAAATTTTAAGTCAATTATTAGGTGAGACCTAACCACGGTGCAGTCCTTGCCAATGCCCATGACCGCGGTCGGCTATTTCGAATAAATTTTAACTCTGGCTAAGGAGTACAATTGTACCTACAAAACAGCCACACATGTTCCGGTGCCAGTGTGCACCACGACCCCGGAGAGGCTGTGACAGGACTGTAGAACTCTCCCTAACATCCACACCACGCTGGGTTGTAACCTGTCGACAGGGCACGTACTCGGTGGCTGCCCCTGCACCACAATGGATCGGGAGCCGATCAAACTGACCCCGAGCTGACCAACTCCAGTCACGCCCTCTCACCGAACAGTGCTAAGGGAGAGGAGAAGCTACGTCTAGAAGCCCAGCGTGCCCACAGCGGTGTGTATTATGGATAATGCCAAGGGGTTCCCACAGCCATGGTGAGACCACAAAACATGCACCCACAAGCTCCACCGGCAAGGTCAATGTACAATGTTTAAGTTATCCACCAGTTCCATTTGTCGAACAGAAATGTCAAACAATGACTATAACATAGTAATACTCCAAGATTCAGCTAGTTGATTTTAAGTCATGGCTAGCAATCCTAAAGAAATTTTCTACGTCTGATTGTACCCGTGACAAAAAGAAAGGGTTCATCAAACTATGGTCTCAACTATAATTATCGGTGAATCCTGTACCACATGAAATGATAAAACATCATGTTTAATTTATAAAACAAAGCATTGCAAACTTAGGTTACAACAATGGTCAAGCATTTATGATGTAACTGCCTTCGTTCCAGCTTTGAAACTCTGCATACCTCGTAGTACACATGACGGTTGTAGCGTGGTTTCTATAGCAATCAACCGCACAACAATTAAAAATAGTACATGTGGCACTGAACAAACTAAAAGTATTTTATGATTCTTAGGCATTTTTATGATTTAATGAAATTTGAATGGAATTAATCGGAGCTCGTATGAATTAGTTATGGATTTTTAAAGGTTCTCTATGTTTTACTATACAAAAATAACTCCTTATCGATTTATTCACATTAACGGAATAAACGGTGTGAGCGGACCAAGGGCCGGGCTTACAGGTGGGACCCATGGGTCGGGTTGTGCGAGGGGCAGTGGCACAAGTGGACCGCGGTCCTCCCGCGGCTCGGCGCACGGTGCCACACGGTTGGCGCGGGCAGCCCGTCACGCGCCACCCCGATCTACCCGATGTTAGGAAATTCCCGGACGGCCAGGAATGAAATGGGCAGCGCCCCGCCAGCCAGCAGTCCGAGCATAACGGCAAGGCGCACAGCCCGATGGTCAAATGCCGGTGAATCCGGCGTGGAAGGAGGGCTGCGGCGCACAAAGGGAAGGACCGGGGGAGTCCAATGGAGTGCTCACCGAGGGTGTCGCGGCGAGGAGGACGACGAACGGTGACGAACCCGAGGAGTTAGGTGGTGGAGACCTCGGGAAGACGACAGTGACTATGTTCCGGCGAAGAATTGAGGCGACGACCAGGTGTGGGGACTGCGCGCGAGGAGACCTGGGGGGAGGTGTGGATGGGTTTTAGAGGTGAATGGCCAGGGCCAGCCAAATTCTTGGTGGCCGACGAGCGGATGAGGTACTACGAGGAGGATATGAGAGGGCGGGGTTCGGCACTAAGCTCCGGGGTGGCAGCGATAGGTACGTGATGAAGGGATGGCGAGCTAGCGAGCGTGAGGCGATGGCTTGGCGAGCCTATAGCGGCGGTGACGCACGGCTGGAGTCGGACGATGCGCAGCGCGGCTTGGGAACACGGTGCGGCAAGGGGCTAGGATGCCACAGGGAGCTGGGCCGTTTGAAGGGAAAGGGCGGGGGAGCACGGTGGGTGGGTCTTAAGTACGGGTCGGCCGGGGAGATTGTGGTCATATGGCGGCCAACTTTCTCGAAGCCAGGGCAAAGCGCGGCCGTGGGGGAGTTGGGAGATTCCTCTCGTGGCGTGGGCGAGAGGGGCGGAGAACATGGGGGAAATGCGTGGGGAGTAGGGAGACCCGGTCCGTGGCATTTGAACCGAGGGCGGATGGAAGGGTAGGCCGAACTGGGTGGGAGATCGAGCGACGCTATGTGGTTGGGCGAGGTCGTGGATCAGCAGGAGGATACAAGCTGACAGGCGGGCCCAGCCTGTCAGCGGGAGGTGCGAGACGGGCACGGGCCTAGGGGCTGACCGGCGGAGCCCATAGGCTAGTGAGAGGGAAGAGAGGAGGCACAGGTGCGGACCGTGGATCACGGCCGACATAGAGGGGACGAGGCCCAAGAGAAAGAAAGAGAAAAGAGAAAAAGAAGAAAGGCAAAAGAAAAAAGGATTTCCAAACGATTTTATTCTGATAATTAGTTTTGAATTATAAAAATGCCTTGTGCTCTAAAATTCATAAACATTCCTGTTAGTGTATTCTTGGCAAAGAGAATTATAGGGAAAATACTCCCAACCATGATATATTATTACTTTTGCATTTTCTCTTTTTCCATTAATTAATTCCCTTACTTAATTAAATATTTTCTTTGTTATTCTTATATATATATATATATATATATATATATATATATATATATATATATAATACTAATATTTGTGTGGCATATTAAGGGAAGACTCAGGTGTGACAGTTTCGGCCATTCACAACTAGGGCAATATGAAAGTCCGAATAGGGTGATTGAAAGGTGTAGATAGTTTCTGAGGTCAAAGGAGGCGGGCTCTTTATTGGCTCGGCTCCGTCGATAACACTGCTGGTCTGAGGAGAATGCTGGTCTCTAGCGAACAAGGTTTTTCTTCGGTTTTTCTTGGGGAATTGAGGAGGGCGAGGAGGAGCGCTTGTTAGCGTGGTTTGCTGGCGAAATGGTTGATGCCTCACAGGAAACGGAGCTTGACGGCTAGATTAGTAGGCAGAGAGAAGGAGAGGGAAGAGAAAGGAGAGGAAGACCTCTACCTCAGCTGGTGAGTTCGGCTGACCCTCGACAGGCCAAGGTGGTCCACCACATGAGAGAAACTTGTGTCACTTAGCATTTAGATAGGCTTAGCACTGACTAGTGGGTCTTTGTAGTGATGCTCTAGCCGAAAGGAGAGGAGAGAAGTAGGCCCATGTTAGCACATCTTATTGGCTAAATAGTTCTAGGATTTCCAGAATTGTTTCTTCTCCCCTCTCATGAAAAATCCAAAATACCACTGCTGTGGAGGCATAGCCCGGTAACCTCAAGGAAGGCAATTAAGCCACTCGATATAGAGGGTGGTGCGGCCCTACAATTGGAGATTGATACGGACTCGGCTTCATGTTCTGCAGAAAGGAAAGGGATATAAGTCCTTATGCGCATACTCTATGTACTGATAAGGGAAAGCCCTTGGTATGATGGTTTCCTACCGCTGTACCCATCTTCGTAATAGGAGACGATATGGAGCCCCTGGGCAGATATTCCACCTACCGCGAAGAATAGAGCAAATGAGTTGGTAGTTACCTCAAGCCCCCGAGGGCCCTGAATCAGTATAATCATCTTTGTCTTTCGAAGTCATCGAGTTTTGTCGACGAATGGCTCCTATATTTATCCGATATAAAACATCGACAGTTCGCGCTAGAGGGGCAGTTGGTCGGAATATCGTCAACCACCTGATGGATTAATGCACCGGTAGTTGAAGCGTCAATTTTCCCTCGGGCAAGCAATCAGCTTTGGAGCCTCCAAACTTCATCGCGACAATCGTGGCATCTCATCGTGTCGATCGGTCAACTCGATCGCATAAACCAGGCCATCGGCCGGTTGGCTACTCAACCGGCAGTATTTTCAAAACCGCTTTGGCACACAAGTCTACGAGTTTAAGGACACTTCTTTCTTGTGTTCGATGGATTCCGTCGAGGGTGAGAATCGGAGTCAGGGAGACAGATCGTCATTTCCCCACTCGAGACAACGCTGCGCAATTCAACTCAGTCTGATGCGGATGAAATCAATGCGGAGTTGACTCGTCCGTGCTTCTAGAAGCCGCTCTAAGATCGGATTAGGGGGTGGGGTTGTATCACGTTAATTACACAGTCACCCTAGTCGGATAGCATCGGGAGCTTTCTCCACACGCGAATTATGGATCAAAGGATAAAACTAGGCAGAACGCGCGCAGACTGTGTGACTGCATGAGGAGAAGTTAACTTTGCCAGGGTGAGGAAGCATGACGCCTGCCAGGTTGACCAAGAAACGTACAAATTTCACAAGGCTGGCGACTGCTAATGGATCCCAGCTAGAGAACGACCCGAGTTTTCGTTATCACGCAGAATGTTGTGGCTACAGCACAATATCGAACACTCTGTGCTCGGGGCTAGATACAAGCCACCCAAGCTATTGTAAGAAGCAAGCAATGAAAGCGGGCAGCTATCACACATAGAGTCTGTGAGATACATTCTACCATCTAAACATGGCTTCGGACGCTACGATCTCATCTGCTTTACCACCGGAGTTCAGACCATCGGCAGTCTCATACGTACTGGCATGCAAGTAACGCGACGAGGTATCGATCATATGAGCGCCGGGATAACCAGGCCGCTCAGTACGTACCGGGATCTCCTCAACATCAACGCGCGCGAGAACGCAAGGAGATGAAGTTGCCAAATGAAGTATGACACGCAACGTTCGGACTCCACATGAGCGATTCATTGCTGCAGTAGAGTTCGAAATGCCCCACCAGGAGAAGGATGTTCTTATGCCTCATTCAAAATTACACAGTTGACTGGGCATCCGGTTTCAAGCGTGGTATAGAAGTAATGGAAGACAACCGGAATCCTGCTCCGTTGTATTAATTGCAATCCGTGGTTGAGGTGACCAGAAGGCCAGGCAAACTTCTACGATCCTCCTGTTGACTCAGCGTAAAAAAAAAAACACGAAATTGTTGATGACTTTCTAGGCAGTCATTTGGCTCTGAGGTGTACATCCAAGTGCTTGTGGCTAACTCAAGGAACACTAAGAGAGGCCATCATGAAGTACGATCTGTATCTAGTGCCACAAAGAAAAAAGAGTCTCCCATGATTCATTAACGCTTTCCGAGAAGAGGATCTTATCCATTTCGATGGATAATGGTATCGCTGCCTTCACGAAGGGATTCAATCACGCTGTTATGTGCCAGTTACTTGAAGCACCATCGTCAAGAGCTCTCTGTTCGAGATGTCAATAAATATGCTGATTTAGCGACGCAGTGGCTACAGCACTTGACCAGACACTGCCCAAAAGACGCGACGGAACGGATGAAGTGGCCCTATCCAATCTGGACACAAGCGGAATCCAGGGACCTCTTGTGGCAGGTCGATCGCAAACCATCCTCGACCTCGCTAGAACGAAGATTAAGAACGACAAGTGACTCTCGGCTCAAGCTCAATGCAAAGATGGCTCCCAATCCACGTGACTACCGAGCCTAGTCAACTTTTCTGATTTCTCCATTTTAATTCAATCTAGGATGGGGTTGGCAGGCATCACTTCTATGGTTTGACCGAAGTACGGCTTAGGCTAGTCGGGATCTGGTCAGGGGTGAGATATTCATTCTCTCTCGGCTCGCCCTATTTTTTTTTGTTTTTTATTTATTTTTTTTTGTGGTTTTTTTTTATTTTATGCTGCAGCCAGTTACACCTAATGGTGACATGCTGCACACTTTCTTTTGCTCTTATGGGTTAAAAGTACTGAGTGCATCAAAATTCTCTCATTTGTGAAACTTGGCTCCATAAGACGAACTCAAGTTCCCAAACGCGTCTGGGAAGTGCTAGAGCCACTCCGAGCCGGGGGCTCTGACTAAGTCAGCAGAGTGTTTAAACGTAATGGGGCCACTTACTTAGCGGAATAATATAATAACGAGGAGGAACCAATTCATACTTTGTTAATGCAAGTTTGGTAAGGCCTAGCAATTCGGTCCAAGGGAAAGCGTCAAGTCAAGTAGGGAGATGATCAGAGGAACGGATTCAGGGAGGAGCCGTGAAGACCACTGCTTGCAGTTAATAACTGACTAGTTATAGCGCAATGTTTTTTTAGGAAACCTCCTCATGTCCGGTCTAGGTTTATTAGCGTTTTTATTATAATAGAAAACATGTATCATTCTAAAGGACTCATGTAAGCTTGGGTAGTATTACGTTATGCTCGGGTATTTAAAACACAAACATCATACAACTTCGGCGCCGTCGCCACCTTAGACGGGATCCTGCTTCTCGGCCGGGCTGCACGGTAAGTCCGAATGCCCAGCGAGAGGGTAAGTCGTCCTCGGCTACCTAATCGGTAGGACTTGTTCCTCGGTTAGGTCGATATTCTAGTCGTTTGATGGTAGTGTGGCTCACGGGGATATTTTATTTATCAATGGTGCATCAGTTCGTTTCGATCTCATAGATTGACTTAGTTATAATCAGCGTGCGTAGATCGTCATCGGCTACGGGAGGTTTATCATCAGCTTGTGCTGCAACGTTTAGGTCGAACTAGCTAGCTTGCAGCGATAACGTTTCGCTAGATTGATGTTTAGCGCGGCGTCTTACCGGGGTTATACGGTAAGTTATCATGTTTTTACCATCGTATGCTATTTAGATCTACGGCCAATCGGGTTGTTATATCATAGTCTGTGCTGCAACGGTTGTGGTCCGAATCGAAGACGATGATAATAGCTTTACTCTTGATAAGCATGGGTGTCAGCGTTGCTGGCACACTGTGCGGGAGGCATTGGGCTGAGAGAGCTCTGAGAGTTAGATGTTTCCACCTGGTTTTATCAGGATCTGGCATTGGCATGTTTCTGTCATTACCATCCCCCACATCAGTCGGGTGGGCGCGATCTGGGAAATAGTTTCTGCAAATCTCTCTTTCGCGGGATCCATGGAGAGAGACTGACAGATTGACATCGGTTAGGCAGCGACCAGTGAAAGGTACGGGAGTCATCAGACGCATTTGGGAGTTATAAACGTGTTTAAAGTCTGGACCTGACGATGGGCACTGCCGATTTGGCTTTCCAAGGACTTTTTGGTCACAATAGAGAGATTTTCATCCAGAGTTCGAGTCCTGGCCCTTTGTGCAGAGGGTATCGGCTCATAAGCCGTTTTCAATGCAGCAAGAAGACGAAATTTCAAAGACGGTTTGCCTAGGTACAAGGTGTTATTCATGCAGACTCAGACGAGCAAAAGATCGGATGTGAGGTTGGATTTGGCGGAGTGGGAGAAACAAGAAATCGTATTGTGTCCATGGTCAGATATCGGCAAGGAGGAGTATGATGTTTGAATTCAATAAGGCGATATTGACTTGCTGTAAGAGATTTGATTCAGCTACCGCGCAAATTAGTTATTCATCGTAAACCAAAAAAAATAAAAAATCGCACTATGAAGAGCTAAGAAGAAGAAATTTGCAAGTGGACTATGCATATCGCACACAAGAGTGCATTAAGCTTTCTGGAATCTAAATCAGTCTGGCAGTTGAACAAGGACTCAGATCCACTTTGAACAACGAAGCCGATTGAAGATTGATGGCACGTTCCCGGAACATGGTATACGCGGATCGTCATCCAATTTCAGTCCATGGAGTCATGAGACTATAGTGTACTTTAGCCAGATCATCATAGGACTATGATAGACAAAAATTATTCAAGTACGGGAACAGAGGGATGAGCAGCTGTATAATCCGCATTGGAACTGCCCGTTCTTTCAGATTTGCAGGATCAGGGGTGAGATTGCCAATCCAGTAGCAGATTGATCGAGTGCAGCAGTGCAGGGATCGGGCATGATGCCACAGGAGTTTTGCGGGTCGTCGCTTGGGAATAAAGCAGCAATTCGTGGGCTGACTTCGGATTTATCCACCCATGGAGACTTGAGGAGGATGA
This sequence comes from Oryza meyeriana var. granulata, assembly GCA_003991445.1. Taxonomy (NCBI): domain Eukaryota; kingdom Viridiplantae; phylum Streptophyta; class Magnoliopsida; order Poales; family Poaceae; genus Oryza; species Oryza meyeriana. The sequence continues at coordinate 229,008 of RYFJ01002320.1, forward strand.
AGGGAAGCGTGAGAACGATCCCGAACTCAATGGTGCTCTCTAGTGGAATATAGAAAATCAGACAGAAGGGCACAACGTTAGGACGAGAGCAACAGGAAAGCACCCGGTGGTCACAGAGGAAGCTGATTGCGCCTATGAAAAGAACCAGTCCAAGCAGTTTGGGCAAGTGTCAGGAAAAGGAGATGCGAGGGGGATGCTATTCGGCGCGGTCAATATGGTGTTTTGTTTCTTTTGTTTTTTCTTTCTTTGTTTTTTGCCTTGGATATAAAGCATTTCCTCAAATAAAGGAGGCGTGAGGTGGATTCGCTCATAACACCAAAAACAAAACTTTATTGCAACTGACCAAGGCCATATTTGGACAGAACGAGATCGAGGCATCGGCATGCTTAAAGCGTTTATAACATCAAGGCTATGTAAATGGAAGGCCGATGACAAGCATTGGTTGCATGGGGAGGGCGGTTTATCTCTTGATGCCTCATGCC